>BQNB010050820.1:0-41316 GCA_026074375.1 Tanacetum coccineum | reverse complement strand
GCAGGATGACGACTACGACCCTTATGATGATGATTTGTATGATAGTCATGATATGTCTGATAACCTTCAGGCTATTTTTGTGAGTTGGATATCATGGTCCATGGTCGAAAGAAGAAATTTTAATGTTTGTCAAGTCTATTGTAATCTAGTTATAGTAGTATCCTCCTTTGGAGTAGCTGTGCTTGTTATATTAGCTTTCGCCTATGTAATGGGCTAAGATGTGGGATTTTCCCACATCCATTGTACTTAAACCTTTTTTAGGAGTAATACATTTGCCGGGGAACCCTTTACCTAAAAAAAGACAACTTTGAACCAACTTTCCATGAGAGTGATTTGTAGGATTCAACCAATGTAGTATGATGAGTATTCAGAGCGTGGATGGTGGTCTGAATAGATTCAAGGAGAGTTCTCAGGTTTGGAATGTCAAAGTCCCTTAGCATAGTTGTGACACCCTGTAAGAAAATTAGATCCTCTTTTCGTTAAGTAAAAATCATGTACTGCAAGTTTTCAAGTTTACCAATAATTTTCAACGAGAAGTCATTTTTTGATCGTCAATGCATTATTTTTGTCATAGAAAGTTTAATTCGCACACGAATATCACCATTATTACTCTGTGTCTAAAAGGATATTTTAGAACGAGTACCGATAAGAACCATATTTAGTTCACTTTGTGAAACGCGGTTATTTACTTGTAGCACTTTATAAAACTACCTACATTCAAATTAATAACTATGATAGAGTTCAACATAAATAAAATAAATTACATACATATGCACATGAAAGGTCTAACATCAAATATATATGTACATAGGAATGTACATAATTCAATATACAATAATAATGGAACATTATCATTACAAGTCTTACACACACTGCCCTACTACCTTATCATTTTGAATAATCCCATCACATGCTACGATGCAGTTTCAATTTGAAATGAAAGGCATAGTAAGGATTCTTTAAACAATATTAGGAAAAGAGGCATCATGGCTAACAGTATTAGAGAAATTCATTATGATTCAATAGTAGCATAGGACCATTCACATGTAACATTTCAGTGATCAACCAAAGACGTCGAGTATAAATCAGGAACCATTCATGAAACAAATACATCACAACTAAAATATGAAAATACTAAGTAAACTACACGGTTCAAGATCAAGTTTCGTTAAAGTGTAAGAGCTAAGTGAGTGTCGGCCTTAAAAGAAATAGCAACCAAGTTCAAATCTCATCACCATCATCTTTTCTCGTCATCTATCGAGCTTGGACCTCGGTGAGTCTTTTCTAGTTTGCCATGACATTTAATCAATATTGCGACCAAGACCAAAGCCACACCAACCTTGGCAAGCCGGCCAAAGGTCTCGGCCTTGCCAAGGATATACACGACACATATAACGCATGCATGATTAGTGTTTACACATGCATGCATAAACCAAGACGCGACACACATGAAATAACAACTATAACATAACTTGTAAACCACGCCTTTCGCGTATAAGCCTAGTAACGAGTCAAGATATTTTGTAAGAACTTTAAACATGCCGTAACCAAATGTTTGGCTCGTAAGAGGTTAACAGACCCTAGAGTTTACATATGAAATATGAGGAAACCCTCATACGGAACCCTTGATGTATAGCACAAGCATGTCCACGAAACCCAAGACAAACCATAGCCAGGTTTGCTCGTTGTGGGTGCGTACCACAGCTGAGTCTTACTCGTTGTAGGTGCATCATATGCGCTACATGAAAGAGCACACTGTGCGTGTTGTTTCAAAACAAAACCCCTTACTCGTACCACAGGCTAGCAAGCGAGCCATGACAAGCGTTGCTTGCTCTTACGGCTGCGTGTTATGCATGAAACAAGAGGTCGTTGGTGTCTCGAAATTTAGCCATCCAGTTATAAATCACACAAGTCATAATCATATACAAAAATATATAAAACTGATGCATGCATGTTGCTGCGTCTGTTGGGTAGAAAAAGGGAAAAAGGAAGAAGTGGAAGACGTGACATATATTTATACATAGGATAGGTTGCATCGTGAAGAAGAAAACACAAGGCAAGTGGGTATAACCTACTATTGGGCGACAAAAATCAAAAAAAGGGAAAAGAGTTAGTAGCCATGTAGGGTTTAGTAAAAGGGATACATGTGATAGTTTAAAAACTAGTATATATTTCGACTTACAAATTTTCTTTTGACGTAAAGAAGTATGGAGAACTTGCATGTTTTTGAGCTCTCAAAAATGTTCCAACCGAATCCTAATGGGTTGGAAACCTTTTTTTTAAAGCAAATGATTAGTGCGTTAAGCGGAGAAATCTAAATAACATTTTCTTATGATTTAAAACTTGTAACCATGAAACCGAGTTTTAAAAGAGTAAATAAATTTAACACGGCTTATAAAAACGTATTCAACGCTAAAAATATTTTAAGTCTATTCGGGTTTAAATATAAAAAGTTATGAGAATAAAAGATTATAAAATATATATTATATATATTATTAATTGGAAAGTCAAGGGATTAAAAATATATTTTTCGATAAGAGACCTAAGCGAGTTGAGCAAACCGTGATATATAAATTTGATAAATACACAAATTAATCAACACCTTGAAAGCGTAAAATGTTAACTCATAAACGATAATAACTTTTGACCCATTTGCATGAACCATTGAATTAAGTATTGTTAGAATGTAAACTCAGACTTTGTCATAATTATTTAGGTGTTCGACTGCGTTACTTTTGACGTGCATTGAACTATATTCAGTTACAGATGATTAACCAACAAGGTAAGTTTTCATAGCCCCTACTCTACTGTTTTAAATCATCTCTTGGGGTGAGAACATTGCTTATTTCAAACGTGTGAATACAAGTACAATTACTCATTATTGATTGGTCTAAGTCCCGATTTAACCCAAGTTGCTAATTGCCCGATTTATCATGAACCATCAATCTTTGTGAGCGCGAATGTTATGGATAGATCTATCAGGATTGACAATCCCTGTTTGTCTTGGACTGACATTAGTCAAGCAAATACAGTTTCATTAGAGTCAGATTACGGGTGTCCCTGACTAGACACTTGCAAGGGCATTCATTCATTGTTGGTATATGTTAACGCTTCGGTGTCATGAGCTTAGATAATAGTAATGCAATTTATATGACTTTGTATCTGTTATATTGTCATATGCGGGTGAAATCTTGTGATTCATAAACACTACATTTTCTGCTTAAACAAACCTATGAACTCACTAACCCTATGTTGACACTTTAGCAATGTTTTCTCAGGTATTAAGAACAAAGATGCTATATGAAGTCTCATGCATTGCAGTCATTTTCCCATTATCTGAAGATCACTTGTACTCTTCAAAACAATGTTGTATTGTCTATTTTTATGCTTCCGCTGAATGTTTAAACAATTTATTATTTCCTAATTCAAGTGATCAATTTTATTAAAACGCCTCATATAGAGGTCGTTCTGTATTGCTTAGAAGTATGATAATCATGAAGTCACATGCCCTCGGCTGCCATTATACTCTGATATTTTGGGGGTGTGAAACATATCCATATATATCCAAAATGGTCCCTTATAATGATCCAAATTTCAAAAATATACTTGCATTTGTGTATTTTGTTGTTTGTGAATGTGTAGGTACGGATAGTGCAAAAATCACAAGAAAACGGTCAAAGCCGGACAAACACGGACACGAGAACGGATAGAGTGCAAAAGAGCCAGAAGTATCTATCAAAAGGTCAACCAAGTCAACCCTTGGTCAACATTGGTCAACCCACAAAAAGACAAAATCCTTTGAAAATACCAAAATACCCTAAAATGTTTAAAGCTAAATTTGCAAAAGTCCCTAAACCCTAACACCGTTATCTCCTTATAATAAAGAGATAACGGTCGTTATCCCTTTATAACTTAACCCTTATAACCATGGCCCAAACACCCGGCCCAATTCCATTTTTTATAAAACATGGGCCCAAGTCAACAAGCACACCTGGGTCAAACAAAGATATAAACAGTTGAAAAGGGTGCGAATCCCTTTTTACTGTTCATCGTCTTCTTCAATAAATTACCCGTCAAAATCATAGGGTAAATCCAAATTGAGGACGTGGCTCAACAATGCAAGTAACGAGGTACGATGTGGTAGAGTTATAGGTCATTGAGAGCTCTTATTGGTCCAAGCGCACAAGGAAGGACACACGTGCAATTAAAAAAACACACCAATGATTGAGATTTTGCACTAAATCTAGTACAAATGAAGCATAAAAGGCTTTAACACACGGAATGCCACGTTGGCAATCCGTGTGCTCATCAAATCAATCCAACGGTTGAGAAAATGGATCCAATGATTAGAATGATTCAAGGGACAAGATCAAGGGAGCGTCTAACAAACTTGGAGACCTAGAAGCTTCTTCTCAAGCTATAAATACAAGACCTACTCACTCAGAAAGGGATCATATTCTTTTTCATTTTTTAGTAGCTTAATATTTAGCTTATTTTCATGTAATTTTTTAGCTTATGGTTTTTAGCTAATTGTAATTTCCTTTTCAACACTTTGTATTCAATTCAGTTATTAATAAAAATTTGTTTTCATTTAAACTCTTTTGTCAATTATGATTTTACTTTTATGCAAAATTATGGTTTAATAAGCTGTTACTGTTTCATAAGCTTCTAATAAGCTCATCTAAGTCTTTAAGCTTAGATGGAACTTAATTCAGTCATTAACCTTACTTAAATCTAAAATCAGTTTAATACCTATGCTATGGATGGATTTTGTTGCTTTGGATGATAAGCTTACCCTGGAAGAGCTTATTGGACTTTACTAGCTAATCCTTGTGACAAGATAGTGCTTTTTGATTGCTCACTTGAGCTTTATCTTAGCCTTGTTTAGAGCAAAGGCTCTTGTAAGTTTCTTCTTTACAGTTAAGCCAAAATTTCCTCTATTAGCTTTAATATGTTTCATATTGCTTATTATTTGCTTATTTTAGTTTAGATTAGCTTATAATTGCTTATTATTAGTGTTTAATGCTTATTTAGTTCAATTGTTTGTTTAGATCTTACTTTTCAGGTTTTTAATACAAAAAAGTCATAAAAACCAAAAATATTAGCATTAGTTGTTAGCTTATTGTTTTTGCTTATTTAATTGTTGAAATTTGTTCATTTAGTTTGTTATAAGCTGTTTACTATCTGGTCTTTGAAGAGTTTTAGCTTACATAGCTTTTATCAAGTTAAATAATCTAAAACCGTTTTTAAAGGGGTGTTTGGGATAATGGGTCAAAACCTGACAAATGATTAAAAACTATTTTGGGTCACTAAGCTAAGTTTAATTAGCCCATTTAAGAGGAATTAAGCTGTTTTAAAAAGTTTTTAAAGTCTAAAACTCATTTGTTAAGATATGTCTTTATGTGTTTTGATTTTGAGATGCTAAAAGCTTTTTATGTAGCTTATTTGCTTAAGTCTAGTTTGGCAGCTTATTTTTATGTTTGATAAGCATGTTTAAGTGTTTTATGCAAGTAGGTTAAGTGTCTTGCATTGTGCATTTGATTTTATTGATTGCTGTCAAAAGTGCTAAGAGTTTAAGAAATTTTAAGATTTTGCTTTTTCAAAAGCTTGTTGTGGCTTATCCTTAATTTCAAAATACTTTTGGATTGTTGATATGTGTTCTTTGGGGTCTAACTTTGATCTGTTTGTAGGTTTGAGATCCATAAGGATCTGTTCGAGTGCTTATTTTTAAGCTTCAAAGTGCTATTTTGTTAATTTTCACAAATTTTTCTAAGTGTTGAATCTGTGTGAGATGTCCTTTTCATTAAGCCTTTTAAGTGCTTATTTGAGTTTCAAAATGCTTTTTCTTTGAAGCTTATTGTAGCTTTTTGGCCATTCTTTTCAAAGGTATAAGCCACTAAGGCATAAGGATCCTTTAGCTAGCTTATTTTTAAGCTAGAAAAGTCCCTATATGCCTTTTGGCCTATCAGTTTTGGCCAAAAGCCATTTTGCTTATTTTAGCTTATCTGCTTATTGTTATTGCTTATTTAGGTTTAGCTTAGCTTATTAGGTTAGTATAAACCTATTTTAGCTTATTTGGTCTTGCCATAAGCTTATTTGAGCTTATTTGCTTTCTAATGTAAGTTTTAAGTGTTTTTAAGCCTTTTTAGCTTTTCTGTCTATTTAGCTTATCATTTGTGCTTATTTTTTGTTCTTATGTGCTTTTTAGACATAGCTTATTATCTGTGTTAGCTTGTTTGTCATTTTCATTTGCTCATTCTCCTTAAAAAATGCAAACAGATAGATTTTTTAGGACTTAGTAGTGTTTAAGCATTTATGTCATTTTAAATTGCTTATTTCGTGCTTATTTTTGAGTTTTGAAAAATATTGTCTTCATTAAAGTTGTGTTTTTACAGCTTATTTATAAGCCGAGTTAAAAAGTTTTCAAAAAAAAATAAAAAGGGAAGAGGGGAAATCGTGGGTGAGCAAAGCTCAAACCCACGACCTCTACCCTCCTCACCTTTTATAACACACCACACACAACACACTCAACCAACGCGCCCTGAGGACTTTTTCATTCTAACTTTGCAAAATCTATTATTTATACACCTTTTAGCCTTTTAAGTATAATAAGTTGTTTTAGCTTATTTCGCAGCTTATTTGATAAGCTGTGTTTCCAAGCTTATTTTTCTTAGATTCCTCATTATTCAAGCTACTTTTCATAATTTTTTTAGAATTTTTATAAAATGTTTAGTATTTTTTTATATTTAATTTTCTTTAAAATCGTTTTTAATTCATAAAAAATTATAAAAAAGTCAAAAAATAAAATTCTTTTTTAGAAAATTTTCTTTTATCATATAGTTTCTAGGAAAAATAGTTTTGCTTCCGTAGGGTTTAATTTGCAAAATTTCACTTTTTAAAGAACGGGATTCATTCTCGTTCACGTTTTTTGTGTGTTTTAAGCTCAAATCAACTCCGTTTTCATTCTAGTTTTCTTTAATCTTACTTTTTAGTTAATTAGAGTCTATTAAAAGTGAAAAATTCATTTTAGGTTTATTTTTGGAAATTTAGGGTTTTTAGTCACAGTTTAGGGTTTCCGTTTTACGTTTCTAGCTAAAATTTGTTTTCCCTTAAGTATTTTTAAGTTTTTGCCTTATTTTTCTTGTAGTTTTAGAAAAAAAATATCAATCTTATCCCATTCAAACATCGATTCTCAAAACGACTTTCGACTTTCAATTGCTTTCCTCATCGGGGATAACGACCCGGGAATTATACTTCCAGATTAATATAACTAAGATCTTTTGATTCCTACCCTTCTTTTTATATTTATAAGTATATTTTATATATATTTACTATATATTAAAGAGTGTAGTCAGAAGTGATCAAACACCCACACGCAACATGACAAACGATTGAACTAAAGAAGCAAACCTAAAAATGGAATAAACCTAAAACTAAACTTGATAGACCAAACAACACCAAGAAATATCCAAGAAACCAATTACATTTGAATCCCAAAACAAACATGTTACAATGCCATTTAACGAATCACCTTGAATGCTTTAGACGACCTTAGTCTCGGAGATGCAACTTTGTAATTCATTTATTATATTTTCATGATCATTAAACATCCGCCTAAAGAGGTTCATGTCTTTATTTTTTTCATCCTCGCATTTTCTTTAACATGACACGTTTTACTTTTTATACAAGTTGGATAAGACTATTTCATATTATTTCCGAGTGAAGAACTTGCATATTACCCAGAAATAAACCCTTCACAAATATAATCATTAGAATTATTTTCATTAAGCCACCAAGAATAAGTAATAATATTTTCCAATTTTATTTTGTGAGAATAGGTTTGCTTGACCCTACTCTTCCTCCCAACTGTAAAGATAATGACATTTCAGTAGCTTCAATTCCTTGTGATGTGCAATGGTCATTCACATGCTCAACATCATCCATGTATGGACTCACATGGTCCAATTCAAAATTTAGATTCTCCTTTTTGTAACCTTGAGCATGAAAAGTGGAAGCATAACTTCCATCGGATTCCCAACTCCTATCTTTGGCCAAAGTATCTCCATTGTTCACATGCCCGTACTTAGTTCGTTAGTTTTTTTAGATTTCTATCGAGAACCACCAACGACCACCACCAACGAGACTACTTGTGTCATCGTTGATCATATCGACTTCATCTTCTACATCTTTTCCAAAATTGTTTCTAGTCGAGGTATATACATCTTGTTTGTTTTTGAACTCAAGTGAAAATTTTAAACCGCCAATATGTATAACCTTGTGTGAACCAGTGATTTTACTAGGTTATAGTATCTCAAAATACTATGACTATATATATCTACATATTCCTATCTATTCAAATTTCTACAAGAAAACATACGGATGACTTGTGTTGACCTATTTTACACTAAACAGTTACGGTTTAACCGACTGTCAAATATCGAATATGTTTTTTGGTGAAAATGGTGAATTATATTACTCTTAAAATCACAATAACATACATCATACAACACATTCAGCTTATTGGACATGCCCAAACAAGCTCTATCTGCATTCAATTTCGAAAACTGCTAAGAAAACTTGCACATAGTAGGTTCACCATTCTTCTAGTTTAGCTACTATCAGCTAACACTAGGCAACCATGGAGAAAGCTCAATACTTAACTAGATTTCCCCACTACAAACACCCTACCTGTGGCCACTCCTACATAGAGGCTCTTGTTGGAGGCATCATTAAGTGATGACTAAAACTTCTGTTCCATTGATACTCTAGGACACAGAGCTACATTTCCAAAAAACCTGGCATCACTCAAGTGAATAAAGCACCTCAAGGACACATCTCACCTTGACTAAATTTCCCTTTCCTCCATCAATCCCTTCCCCCTAAGCAACTTACATCCTCACTTTTAGAGGAGAAGAAACAGACAGATAAGAGGGCATCATCAGGCTGGCACTTCACCAACACCCAAACAACAGGAAACTACCTTATGGGCTGTACTAACAAAGTTAAGTTTATCCTATAGCCAATCAAAATGCATCTACATCATCACATTAGGACTAGTATATGAAAGAAACATGACTCTACTTTCCACACCCAAGATATTAGCCATCTGTATATACTGTTAGGAATTCTAAGTTACTACTGCTGGTGCTAATTTACTATTGCTGATTCAGAGTTGATGCTGCTACTAAAGATTGAAGAAAACAGACTAAGTAGTTAGTACTATTAGTTATATTAGTTAGTACTTTTTCTCTAATACTGTATTTCTGTCAACAACTCTCTCTAATTCTCTCCGTGACAATCTCAATTGCACTTCTGCCAGTACATTGTTAGTACTGCCAAGTAATTAGTTAATACTGTTAATTAATAGTAGTTGCTGCTAGTCTTCTATAGTTAGTACTTAGCAATAATAATGCATGAGTAAATAAGTGAATAAGGATTTATGCATTATCATAATACAACGTTTTTAAGGCCCTTAGGGTTTCCTTGTGTATAAAAGACCCTAAAGGCATAGATCTTACATAATATCAGTACTTTTCATATTTTTCATAGCTTTAAGGTTGTAAACCCTAACACTGTCAAAGAGTGTTCGTATTAAAATATTGGAGCTTATTATTTTGGTTATATTTCTGTGTGTTAAACATTCATTACTGTTATTCTTCTTAGTGGTATAAACTAGATTCTGCATAGTTTATATCATACACTCAAAAAGTTATCATCAGTCCTAGTGTATTTGGAGTTTATCCAAGGATACTAAACCTGTTACATCAAGCAACGGAGTTATAAGATCTATTCATTCGAAAGGTCTAATCAAAAAGCATACACCATTCATTCATTCCATTTTTCTATAAGTTCCTTTTTTCTACTATCTTATTATTCCATTGTTATCCTGCCATTGCACTACTGGAGACTTGGGGGATACTGGGGACGATCGAATATGAGTGTAGTGTAGTGAGTCGCGGTGATTATTCGAGCGCGAGACTATGTAATAACATGATCACTGTGAGAATATACGCGATCATCCGGAGTGTCTCTGGGGGACAGTTGATAATCACTTAATGTAGGGAGCACTGAGAGTAAATAGTGACAGTGTGTTTACCTTCATAAGTGATGGTGCACTCTATACTAATTACGTTGCCAAACCGCACTCTGGTTTGGTCTATCTACTTATTACATATTTATACACCATTCTATTAGTACACACGTACATCGAGACATGACGGAGACTCCACACTAGTGCATGTTCTCTACTTTCAAGTCATTTATATAAAGCTCGTTTATTTTTCCGAGCTCATTTACTAGAGCTCGTTTTGTGAGAATTCGTGTTTTCAAGTAAATAATTGAATATATTTTATTCCTATTTTTTTATTGCCGTTAAGTAAATTTACTTTTACTTTTACCCGATTCGACCAGTTTTGTGTTTCTAGCTAAGTTAAGTCATATTTTAGACTTTCTTCTATCTACGTGTCTATCGTAGTTTGATATTTCCATTATTCACCTCTAAGTTTATTAAACTTTATTATTACCATTTTTATGTCTTTACTTCGCGTTTTTGCCGAAACTGCGTCAAATAAGTATTTGTTTTATACTTTGTAATGTTTTTAACTAAGTGTTTCAAGACAAAATAATGTAATATAGATTTTAACAAAATTTATATATGAAACATAAGCCCAAACCAAACACCCCCTTTTATTTTTCTTACACATAAAAATTCTTGTGTATTCCTTTTTAGGTAAAGCATTATAAAGAACCATTTTAGCTTTATTATTTTTAGCAAGTTTCTTTTTAAGATGGTCGGATTGTTCTTCAAAAGGAACAACCTCTAAAACTTGAGTAACTTCATTTTTGGCAACAGATGGAAAATCATCATTCAAGATAATATGTTAAATATCTAAATCTTTTGCTTTCACATAAGTTCAAATCTATTTTTCCAGTATATAAAATGATCACTTTCAAAGAGTGGTGGTCTTTGCATAGATTGCCCTTCTAGATAGTTATCTGAATCCATAGATCGATTCAAGATTTAATGTACAATATACATTAAAGATCTTGGGTGACCTTGGCTTCTGATACCAATTGTGGAAACTACAAGGGGGAGGGGTTGAATAAGTAAAGATAAGAAAGATCAAACCGATGTCACAATGATTTATAGTGGTTCGGCTATGAAGCTCCTCTTCTCACTACTCCACTCCCCAGTACCAAACTTGAGAGTTATCTTGACTATGTCAAGAAGCTCCCTTTAGGCGGAGAAAAACGTACGCGTCGCTTACACTTTTTCTGGTACTAAGCAAAATAACGAGTTCTACTTCGAGATAGAACCAATGTAACACACTATGTATTTTATGGCCTAATAACTAACCTATCATACATATATGATATACACAACACACAACACAAGATATACAAGATGAATGATTATTACAATCGTGATGACACAACTAAACTATTAACACTTGAAGCTTGACGTCTTCGTAAGTGTTCTTCACTAAAGAGTGGAATGAGTTGATCAGTTGTAATGGATTATGTAACAAGTATAATGATCAAAGAATATGAAAAAGATAAAAGATATCTGTAAAAATATTTGTCAAGAGTTTATTTGAAATGAAGATTTAAGGTTGCTATTTATAGACAACATTATGAAATTCACATGTTGTCCCAGCCAGCTGTTCGATGCGACCTACGGATCCATCATCAGCTATATCCGTCTTGTGTATTTGGTGGATTCGTTGGAGGAGTTTGGACAACATTTGTCATTTTGTGATTATCCCTAAATATATACAAAATATTGTTTTTTACTTAATAAAACTTGTTTATTAGATTCTTCTAGAAGCAAAATATTTCTTATCACTAATAAGGAAAGATCTTCTAGATTTGTAAGCTAGTAAAGGTCCCATAAGCTCTTCCATTGTAAGCTTATCATCTAAAAGCTCAAAATCCATTTAGCAAAGGTATTTAGTTGATTTTATTTGTTTAAGTAGATTAGATGATTTATTTGAGCTCAATTTGAGCTTAGAGACTTAAAGAGCTTGTATGAGCTTATAGAAGCTTGTGTAACATTAGATAAGAACATTTGAGAGTAATAAAAGCTTTTAAGGTAAAACAATTTATATAAAAACTAAGGATGCTTTCATTAATAATAAAACAGATTAACAATAGTGAAATGAGATTATAAAAACTAAAAAAGTAAAATTACTTAAACTAAAGTTTTAGAAGTTAAAAATACAATTAAGCTAAAAAATTTAAAAGCTAAAAAAAACTAGAATCGGTAGAGTAAGAAAGGGGTGTGAGTGGGCAATTATAGCCTGCAAATGAAGCTTCTAGGACTTAGATCATACTCCTTTCTCCCTTAATCTTGTCCTTTCATTCTTCTAATCATTTGATCTTGATTCTTGTCCGTTGGATCAACTTGGTGAGCACACGGATTGCCAACGTGGCATTCCGTGTGTCAGAGCACTTATGCTTCTTTTGCACTTATTTTAGTGCAAAATTCCATGTCCTTGTGTGTTTCTTTCCATATCTTGCGTGTCAGACCTTTTGGGTTTTAGCCAATGAGGGCTCTTCCATGACGTTTTCTTGTGCCAGCCTGTCACTTATCACTTGAATTTCATGGCCACGTCCTTAATTATGATTTCCCCTTTGATTTTGACTCGTGGTGAAATGGAGAAGAAAATAAACAGTAGCAACACCTTTCCTACGTTTTTACATTTTATAAAAGGGGTGTGTTTGACCCGGGTAAAAATGGTTTAACTTTGGGCTTATACAAAGGGATTGGGCCGGGTTATGGTTAACAGGGTTTATATATAAGAGTTAATGGGTGTTCACTCTTTATATTTTAAAGAGTTAACGGGACTATTTGTGAAATTAGGTTTAAACTATGAGGGCTGTTTTGGGTGTTTTAGGTGTTTTTGGGAATTTTGTCTTCTTGTTGGTTGACTTTGGTTGACTAAAGGTTGACTGGAGTTGACTTTTGACCTTTCTTGCTATCAAATCCTCGGCTCTTGTACACTCTTTTCTGTCTCGTGTCCGTGTTTGTCCGACTTTGACCGTTTTCTTGTAATTTTTGCAATATCCATACCTACACAATTATAAAGACAAAACAAGCAATATACAAGCATTTTAAGCACAATTTAGTCTTTTATGGGTTATTTTGGATATAAAATGGATATGTGTTTTCACACATATCAAAATTCCCCGAACTAAACGATTGCGTGTCCTCACGCAATTTTATATGCTCTATAACCAAATATCTCAAAACTTCTCCAAACTAAATCTTTGAAAAGTAGCAATGACTTTTGTGGAGAGAGTTTAGAAATCACAAGTTTTAAAACACCCTATTTTCCTATTTTCCCATTTTTATAATTTTTTTTAAAGAGTAAACTAAGAATATTTCGACTTTCATTATTTTCATAACCATTAGGGATCATAGAACAAGATGCATTTCGATCCAAAAATGCCCCAAAAAGGATAAATTCATCGTCCCCGACTTTTCACTTATCCAAACCAAGCTTAAAACGAAATCACAGCTGAATATCAGTAAAGATGCTAACACTACTCATATTTGCAACCATGGATCAACGTTTTGGCAAAATACTATGCTTCACGTTCCATCCGAGAATAATGAGTTTGAAGGCGAGATCATCCCATGTAGCAACTTTCGCCTTGGCACATCCCAACCTTGCGGCTAAGTGACCAGGCTTTTGACACCCCACAGAGACTAGTATCGAGACTCATGGACCTTAGGTTTCAAAAACTCTCAGGTTTTCTGAATATACATAGCTTTAAAATAGAATAGTCAAAGTTCAAAAGCATATTTGAATTTAACAAAAAGAAATCTATTTATTAATTTAAACTTAATAATAAACATTTATGCAATTGTAACCCTCGACCTTTTAGAAGGCTGCAACATCGGTTGTGAGCCGGGAAGATGCAGCAAACTTTTATCAGTCTCGGATTTTTATGCTTACTGTGGGCTTTCTTTAGAAGACTACCACATCGGTTGTGAGCCGGAAAGAGGTAGTAAACTTTTATCAGCCCACAACTTTTATTATTATTATATTTTTTATCATTTTATTATCTTTTTCAAAAAAAAAAAATTGTATAGGAAGACTTTTTTTTAAAATTCAAGTATAAGTTTGAACTAAGACTAAATTTTTTGCTATATATTACATAAAAATTGTTGATTTAAGTTTAATCTCCAAAAACAGCACGTATATTAATCCGGTTAAGAGCTTATGGGAGAAAAAACAACAAGTTACATACATGAGCTCTTAAGATTTCCAAATAATCTTTGTTTAGCATCCTACTCATACTTAACTCTATCATTTTTCGTTCTTCGCAAATTAGCGAACGCTTAGCCTAAAAGTTAAGGAATAAGCTAGAGCTCAACACGCTCGATCGGGTCAAAATTTACTCTTATTCTTACCCAGCAAGAAAGTCAAAATTATGACAAAAACACTTATTTTATTTTTGAAATTTTTAAAATTTTTAAAATTTTTCATATTTTTTGAAAATTTTGGTGGGAAAACGGGGTACGTGAGAACAACGGGTAAAAGTAGGTAAGATCATATCGAAGATATACTACCCCATACTAAAATCAAACATTGTCCTCAATGTTTCCTAGCCTAAGACTTAAAAACCCCATACTAGAACTCAAAAAGGTCGAATGCATAACTTAAACATGAAGAAAGTATCACAAAAATATTTAGTCGTTTATCAAGTGTGCTAAAAGATAAATGTTAGTCGATAATAATCTTTAGGATATCGGATTTCCCCAAACTAATGTCAAGCAAAGGCTAGGAAGCTCGAGTGGACCAAGACAAATCACCGAACACGAGAGTCTTCAGAAAATTTAGGTCTATCCTCCAAACAATCACAAGTACAAACAACAAACATAAAGAACGGAAGAGTACAAGCCTCCTCACAACACATTAGAAGCTAGAAAGAAAAGCTTTGTTTTTGGTAACCGAGTCACATAGCTCGACTCGATCCCCGAATTTATTCGTCCTTGGAGAAAGTGTGGAGTCCTGGACCACCTTTTGGAGGTAAGTCCCCCTCCGAAGTTATCTTTCACACGATACCAATCACCTTTAAATTTTTGGACCATCGGATTGAGAATAACTTAGGATGGTTCCATATGGAAAAACTTAGTGATGGTGAAAAGGTCCTGACCAAACGAGTTTTATGCTTTCCGAAAATATCTAAGACAGAATTGAAGAGTAAAACTCGATCACCAACATTTAAAAATGCGATTTTTATCTTTGAGTCGTGAAGCTTCTTCGTCCTCTCTTTATATATCAAAGAATTCTCGTAAGCTTGATCACGAAGCTCATTAAGTTTTAATAAGATTGAAGCTTTCCGGTGATCACCCGTGTTTTAAAGATCGATAATTAGCAGTTTTCTAACCCAATATGCTTTATGCTCTAATTCGATAGGTAAATGGCAAGACTTTCCGTACACTAACTTGTAAGGCGTACAACCAATTGGTGTCTTAAAAGCAGTACGAAATGCCCACAAAGCGTCATCTAGTTTGTCGGACCACGAGGCCCGGTTTTCTCCAACCGTCCTTTCTAGAATACGTTTCAAACCACGATTTGACACCTCCACTTGACCGCTCGTTTGAGGGTGATAAGCGGTAGCTAAACGATGAGTAACCCTATACTTAGACATTACTTTAGCAAACTGATCATTACAAAAATGGGTCCCACGATCGCTTATAATAGCTCTAGGTGTTTCGAATCGGGCAAAAAGAGATTTCAAAAACTTAACTACAACACGAGCATCATTTGTGGGGAGCGCCTTTGCTTCAACCCATTTTGAAAGATAATCAACGGCTACGAGGATGTATTTATTTCCATGTGAAGACGGAAATGGTCCCATAAAATCAATACCCCATACATCGAAGATTTCACAAACTTGGATAGCGTTTTGAGGCATCTCATCTCGTTGTGAAATTTTGCCTTGTCTTTGACACGTATCACAACGTATTTGATCATAGTATTGCATCTTGATATATGGAGGCCAAAAGAATCCGACATTAAATACTTTTCGAGCGGTGAGATTGGCACTATGATGGCCCCTGGTGGGTCCTTCATACAACTTTGAGGAATAGTCAATAGCATCTTGCCCATTGCACACATCGTCGGAATGTTTGATCCGCACAAATATGGGACGAAAAATAATAAGATCGTCCCGAAATAATGTTTAACGTCCTTGAAAAACTTCTTCTTTTGTTGAGTTGTCATTCCTTTGATGATAAAATTCCCCGCATGGAAATTTGCATAGTCCGCAAACCATGGGGTACTCTCACTAGTTATCGCACCAAGAGTTTCTAAAGGAAAATGTTCATTTATGTCTTTGTTTTCTAACACATCCTTATGAGGATTCTCAAGTCTAGATAAATGATCCGCCGCAAGGTTCTCACTTCCTTTTTTATCACGGATGGTGATATCAAATTCTTGTAGGAGAAGAACCCACCGGAGCAACCTCGGATAAGCATGGGGTGCCTCCCACAAAGCGCTTTGTTTTTGGTAACCGAGTCACATAGCTTGACTCGATCTCCGAATTCATTTGTCCTTGGAGAGAGTAAATGAAAGAGAAAATCTCAATCAGGCTTTCATTAATGTTTGGAGAAACATTAAAGCACATAAAAGCACATAAAAGTTCCATCCTGATGTGATGCCACTGGCTTAAAGTGGAGATGCCGGGGTCAAAAATGGTATCCTCATTTCTAGTGGAGGAAAGTAAGGGAGAAATCTCGAGGTAAGTGAGATATGGAAGGAAAATCTAAGTGACAAATATGAAGGAATTGTCAACTTCAACATCAATCTCACCTCCCCCTAGGTCAAAACATTCATCTTCATAAACTCATCAACATTGTTTATCACTGGTGCATCTGGCTCAATATTGAAGGTTAAACGTTCATGAGTGGAATCATTGTTAAGCAAGTTGTCAATAATGTTTTCTTTCGAGTCAAAATCACTTTCAATACCTGGTGGGATCAAATCATCTGGTCCGGAAAATATATCGATCTCTTCCCAATTGGGATCACTGTCCTCGATGAGAGTAGTAGATATAGGAAGAGACTCGATGATTGTATGAAAATTTTCCGGTGACTGGGAAGATGAATTACTGTATAGCAACGACATTCGATTGATGTAATCCTCATGCTCTCTAACAATTCTTGGAGGAATCGTGATAAGCTCACCGGTGAACTCATGGTGAAGAGGATCACTCTTGGGAGAAAAAGTTATCAAAGGTTCATTCTCTGGTTCATTCCTGAGTTGTTGTGGTTCATAATCGAAAAACATTTTGGGAGAAAGATTATGGGTCGTATCCTCACTAAGAAAACTCTCAAGATATAATACCTCTTCTTCTGAGTCATAATATCCTTCAATTTACGTAGGAACTTCGATAGCTAGAAAAGCATCAATCTTATCATTATCGCCTCCTGGATTGAAACACTCAGCCTCATCATTCGTTTTACATTTCAAATCAAATAAATTCTCATTCTCTTTGAAAGGTGGATCATTGATGAATCCCTCGAGAATGGAAGCAACGCTTTTAGACGGATCATCGTGGAGTAAAAGCTCAATGTCGTCTCATGGAATAAGACTCTCATCATTGTTAGAATCAGAAAGAGGTGTAACTAGGAAAGTCAACTCATCAAGGTTGGAATCATAAGAATCATTGCACTCGATATCCTCTAATTCTTCATCAAAAAGAGGGTTATTGAAATTGACATTAAATTCTAAAAGAGGGTTATAGAAAGTCACAAAATCATCACGTGGAACGTTGATGGAAGAGAAATTATCACATGAAGGTAAAACATTCTTACTATCACTCCTAGATGTTTCCTCAGATTATTTTGGGATTGGGATAATTTCCTCAGTACTAAAAATACTAGGTTAGTCGTCCCCCATTATGAGAGAATCCTTAGGTTCAATAGACGGCAAGGTTGATGTGATTGCAAAAATTGAAGAAACTTGAGGTGTTTTGTTTGAATGAAAAATTCTCTCCTTGCAAATAACTTTGAAATTCTTTAAACAGGGTGTGATACGAGATTGGCGTTTAGCCGTCGGCTCTACGAGATTCTTCACTTCCTGCTTTTCTTTTTCATTGTTGACATCTTCCGATGGAGGTGGGCAAACTTGAGTGGGTTCGTCGGTAAACCTTTTGAAACTATCCTTGCATGCGTCATTAACCATTTTAATTGACTCGTTTTCATGCTTTTGAGGATGTTTTGACGTGCCATTGACATGAAAAGTTATTTGTTCATTTCCATCCCTTAAAACAAGCTCTCCTTCATATACATCGATTAAAGCACGGCTGGTTCTCAAAAAGGATCTCCCAAGTATGAGAGGAACTCGAGGATCGGCTTCGAAATCGACAACAACAAAGTCGGTAGGAAAATGGAAATTCCCAACTTTGACAAAAATATCTTCAGCGAGTCCTTTAGGATGAGTAATTGATCGGTCCGCTAACTCTAAAGTCATCCGAGTTGGTGTAAGATCAGGCAGAGAAAGCTTTTTCCAAATAGAAAGAGGCATAAGATTTATGCTTGCGCCAAGATCGGCCAAGGCGTGGCATACATCCATCCCTGGGAAATTACATGGAATAAGAAACTTGCCGGGATCTCCAAGCTTTTCGGGAAGCTTTTCGGGAAGCTTTTTGAGAAGCATCGCCGAGCAATTCTCGTTCAATGGTATCTTAGCTAACTCAAGCAACTTTTCCTTATTCATGAGCAAACTCTTAATCGTAGGAGCAAATCTTGGCATCAAAAGTAAAGCATCCGCGAAACTAATGTCGAAGCGCAAATCTTGAAAGATTTGGAAGATCTTCTCCATTTGATTCGAAGCTTTGTCACGGGACTTTTGATCATCACGTCGTGAAGGATATGGAATATTTGGCTTAGGTAAATTCTTCAGAATATCGGATTCCGGAATAGGAGTGGTTTTAGGCAAAGTCTTCGGAACATTGGGTTCCGAAATAGGGATAACTGGAGGTGGGATTTGAGCGGTACTTCCTTGGAAATTTGTTTGCTCATTATCCGTTGTCTCCTCAGTTTCTCGTTCTACTACCTTTTTAGGAGAAGGATTAGTAGGAATCGAGGGTCCCTCATAAGCAACACCACTTCAAGTAGTGATCGCTTTCATCTCTCCCTTCGGGTTTGGGATTGTGTTACTTGGAAGAGTACCCGAAGTTGAGGCTTAATTTTGAAAGAAACTTCCTAAAATACTCTGCATGTCATTATTCAAATTTTTCCTAAGATTTTCCTCTTGTTTAGTTAACGTGCTTCTTATTTCATTGATTTGTCCTTGCATATTTCTCACAATTGACTCATTAGCCTTCATATAACTCGTAATTTCAGATGGAATCCCTTGTTGAAATTGATTATTATGAGCTTGAAAAGGTTGGTTTTGAAATCCTTGATTTTGAAAATTCGGCACACAATTAACTTGATTTTGATTGAAATTGTTTCCTTGATTTTGATTTGATAATTCCTATTTTGACCATTGTTTTGTATTGGAGCAAAACCTGGTGGTGCCATTTGATTACTAACACGGTTTGGCGGGTTAACTTGATTGTAAGTTCCCGTGGTCGCACAAACACTAGCCTGATTGTTATCGGTAGCCGGACAATTATACCAAGAATGGGCACCACCACAAGTAACATGAATGGGAACCAACCAAACAAAGTACACAAGATTCCTAACGCTTTAACGGGAACAGGAATGGACAACTTTTTTAGAAACATTTTGTCTAAGGTCAAAAGTTGATCCGCAAGCTTATCGTTTCTACTCATCGTTTTACTAGAGTAGCATTCATCCTAGGAAGGCTTTGATTTATTACGCGGATTAAACAAACTTTTGATTTATTCTCACTGTTATATTTAAGCCTCTCTAGTCGTTTTACTCAAAGATTACCACTGCCGTGGCATTTAAGAGTCTTTGTTACTCGCGTTTTAAACCGTTGTAAGGTATCAACTTGAGTTAAAATCTGTATAATCCGTGATGAGGCATGCTATAAGCAATCCCTTAAATTAGTTCCTATGCTTCACTAAAAGTATCCTCAATTTTTTGTGTTAATTAAGAAATTTAATTCTTTAAGGGGAGTGGTTTTCGAGGGAGGGAATAATTGATTCACGAACTGGTAACGAGATCCTCCCAGTCAAGATTGAATTTGTGGTTCTTTCTGTACAAGTTTTTTAGTGGCTCCCTCGAGCGAATATGGAAAACTTCATAAGCTTATCACATCGTTAGGCACATTCCTAAAATCGTATAAGTCGAGGTAATTCTCTTAAAACTATTGATATGAGCATGAGGATTCTCACTCTCACGACCGTAAAATAGGTCAGCTTGAACCAACTAAAGCAAATTCGTCTTAATCTCAAAATGATCGACATTGATTTCTGGTAACACAATAGCTTCTCCGTACCCTTCAGTGGGGGCACGGAGTAGCTCCTCCATGGTACGTTCAACCATTGGTGTAACAATAGTTCGAATCTCGGGTTTGACTATGTTAGAAACTTGTCTTCTCCGACGTCTTGGAATTGTGACGTTTGAATTATTAGGATAATTAGAACGTCTAGTGCGCATGCACTATTAAAAATAATAAGAAAAATATTTTTGGTTTTTTCAAGAGTTTATTCACAATCTAATTTTTTTTTAATGGACAACGAGAACAGACAACTGAACCAAATAATCAAACTTACTTCACGGTAGCTCTTAAAATTTTTACTTTTTAAAGGTGAGCCGTATCTCGCAAGTGACACAAATGGTAAGTTTTTAAATCTTTAATTCGAGTTGGGAACTTATTATGGATAATACCTCAATTGAAGGTATTATTTGTTGGTATTCTTTTACCAACTTTGTAACTTTTTAAATTGAAAGAGCAAATATTTTTGTATTTTTGTTTTTAATATTCTACTTATACTAAAAAGAAAAATATTTTTTTACTTTTTATTTTTTATATTTTTTAAAAAAACAAAAACTTTCAAAATGAAAGGGTCTTCAATTACGATCAACAAACTTCAAATGAGAGAATCTTAATCACGAATCCCCGGCAGCGGCGCCAAAAATTGATTCGTAGAATCTATATATACGTAATTATAAAAATATATAATATGATGGAAAATTACCAATTTACCCTTGAGGACAAAGGTAAAAAGGAAAATCTTCACAAATATATATAATATAATACGTATATAAAAAGGGTAGTAAGATTCCGGGTCTTATCCCCCATCGATTTGTGAAATTTAAAACCTCGTTTGATGTTCTGACAATATTTGAAATTGAGTACAAAAGATTGATATGATTATCTACTTTTAAAAATTTAAAACAAATTTACCCTAAATTTCTAAAATTAAACCTAACTTAAAATTTTCTTTTTAAATGGACTCTATTTGACTAAAAAGTAAGTTTAAAGAAAACTAGAACAAATACGGAATTGAAATGAGCGTTAAAACACGGAAAACGAGAGCGGGATAAGCTATAACAGCTTATCAAGTTTATAAGGGCTAAATGTGTATAGAGAATAAATTGTGTAAGAGTCTAATGAAAAAGACCTCAGGGCGCAGTGGTAGTGAGTGTGTTATAAAAGGGTTGAAAGTGTTGAGGTCGGGGGTTCGAGTCTTGCTCACCCCCGATTTCCACTTTCCCCTTTTTTTTATTCTTAAAAACTCAAAGAACAAAAGTTGTAGAGGACACTTTTTTAAGCAACTTTAACAAAGACACTATAAGCTCAAGCTTAATAATAAGCACAAAATCAGCTGTTTAAACCAGCTGATACAGAAAGTTGGCTTTTGAAAGCCAAAAAGCTAAATTTCACTTAATTGCTTGCATAGATCTCAAATAAGCTCTATTTTTAAATTCGAAAGTTGTTTCTGAAAGCTTATAATGTGTAGAAGCTAATTTTAATAAGCTACCTCAACTAATAACACCTTTTAAACTACTTAATCTAATGATCAAAGTTGCTAACTCAGGAAGAACATTTTTAAGCTCAAAAAACAATTAAGCTATAATCTAAAATAAGCTACTACAGAAGCTAAGCTTTTGAGAACTTATTACTCTACATATAAACTATAAATCCAAATCATAAAAACAGATACCACAAGCTTAAATCTAACAATGAGAATCAAAATCTACTAGCTACTGTTTTTGGTTTTTTTTAGATTTCTTATGAAATTGAGAAGCTAATTTACCCTAGAAAACAAGCTAGAAATTGAAAGATCAGTTTTAAACTAACTTAACTAACATGTAAACTCTATGCCTACTGAATTTTAAGGATTAAAAATTACTATTGCTATCTTAAATTTGAACTAAAAAGACTGCAATTAGAGACTGCAGTACTTTATTTGTTGCACAACAAAATGGTAAAAACCAAATGCAGCTGACCTAGAGTGGTCAAACTAGCTTTACACACTCAAAATGAGTGTGTACTAACACTAAGTAACAATATCTAAGTTTAGGAAAGCTTGGATAAAAAATCTCTTTTCACTTAAACTTTCTCAAATTTGAAAATTAATTCATGATTTCTCTTCACAAACTGTTACTTTATGGTTACTTATCTGATTCAAAAGTTTATATCAATTTCCTTTAACTTTTTGAGGTCAAACTGAGTAAATCCAAACACTCCTTTAAAAACATTTTGATTCATTTAAACTTAAGAAAATAAAATCTAGGGATTAAAACTTAGATACCAGATATTGAACAACTTATAATAACCAACATAAACATGAAACACTAAGCAAATAAGCTAGAAACTAAGTTTTACTAACTATGCTAATATATTTTTTTGTTTTTATTGATTTATAAGATAAATAGTTAAAAATTAAGATCTACACTAATGAAACTAAAAACTGATAAACAAACATCATCAATTAGCACTTAGAGACAGAATTAAGCACAAATAAGCCAGATTATAAGCTAGATAAGCATATCTAAACTAGGTATTTAAAGACAGGAAGAGAAAAGAGAACTTACAAAGCTTTAGATAAACAAAGGCAAATAAGGCTCAAAGAGCTTGTCTACAGCTCTAGCTTGTCTAGAAGACAAACTAGTATAAGTCCAATAAGCTCTTCTAGTTTTAGCTTATCATCCAAAAGTCCATAATTCATAAGCAAGGGTATTAAAACTGATTTGATTAGTTTAAGTATATTAAGAGCTTATTAATAGCTCAATTTGAGCTTAGAGACTCAAAGAGCTTGTATGAGCTTGTGAAGGGCTTTTGAAACAGTAGCAAACATTATTTGAGAATAGTAAAAGCTTATAACAGATTTAGTAAAAGAAAACTTGATTTTATTAACTAGAAAACGGATTACAATGCTTAATAAAAGAAATTACAAGTGCTTAAAAGAAAATTACAATTTAAAACTAAAAAGTTACATAAGCTATTTTAAAAACTTAAGAAAAAAATGCAAAGAAAAAGATTCTTTCTTCTTGTGAAAGCGAAGGAGGGCTATTTATAGCCTGCCAAGGATGCTTCTAGGTCCTTAGCCTCTGCATACGCTCCTTTCAATCTTGGCCTTTAATCATTACCAATCATTGGAAGCTTAATTTTATCCGTATGATCACTCTTTAGCTCACACTGATTGCCAGCGTGGAAATCCATGATTGTGACACCTTGTGCTTCTTTTGTGAGTATAAATAGTGCAAATTTTATGTCCTTAATGTGCTACTTGTCAGACCACGTGTGATTCCCTTGTGGGTTTCCACCAATGAGAAGGCTTGGTGATGTATTACTTTGCCACGTTAAAACTTAGCACTCAAATTACCCATCCACACTGTCAATTTAACTTTGCCCCTTGATTTGAGCTTGAGGTAAAACAGGGAAGATGATGAACAGTTAAAACTGTATTTCCCGTGTTTTACCTCTTATAAAAGTGTGAGTATTTGACTTTTAATAAACCTGGGTAAAATTTGTTTGACTTTGGGCTTATAAAGGGGGTTTGGGCCTGGTGTTGGGATTGGGCTTTGTGTTTTGTTATAAGGAAGTAACGGGTGTTAACTCTTATAAACAAGAGTTAACACCGTTAGGGTTTAGGGATTATTATTGAAATTTGGTAAATATGAGGGACTGATTTGGAAATTTTAGATTTTGTCTTTTTGTGTTGACCATGTATGACTGAAGGCTGACCACTGTTGACTTTTTGACCTTTTATATAGCATTCTCCCGGCTCTTTGTGTGCTCTTCCGTTCCCGTGTTCGTGTTTGTCCGTTTTTGACCGTTTTCTTGAGATTTTTGCAATATCCGTACCTACACAATCACAAAGACAAAACAAGCAATATTCAAGCATTTTAAGCACAAATTTGTCTTTTTAGGGCCTATTTTGATATAAAATGGATATGTGTTTTCACACATATATCTTCACTAGTCTCAACTATAGGCTTCTTAACTGTAGGCTCACTAACTATAGGCTCATTCATAAACTCTTCTAGACCATAGAATGACAAATCAGGTTTTGGAGGCATAAATTTTCCTGTATAGGGAGGTGGAACAACATTATACCCTAAACTTGTTTTGCACTTATCAACTATCTGACAGTCTATTAGTTTGCTTAAGCTTTTAGATGAATTCTCAAAATTTTCTATTGTTAGCTCAATTTCATCTTTTTGTTTTTGATCCAGTTCCAACCTCCTTCTAAGCTCTGTAATAGCTACTTCTCTTAAATGAATTTCACGTTTTAAGATCTTGATATCTTCCTTATAAACAGTAATCATTTATTCTATATAAATTAAAGGATAGTCTTGCCCTATCTTCCAGAACTCTTAAACATTTTCTATAAGTCAATAAACATTTACACTTAATGATGTCCCTTCAAGTCTTTTTTTACATGTTTGTTCATCTTTGTTCTTTAGAATTCTTAAACATTTTCCAAACAAGATGATGAAGAATCGTAGAGACACAACTTCATAGAAGAGTAAGCTCACTGAGTGTAATTTAAGTTGCGACCTTCTTCTGCTTGATCATCAAATCATAACTAGATCCATACATAAGACACCCAAAGCATGATAATTGTTCGTTGTCTTCCACAATGGGCCACACAAAACCCTTCTTTGGGTTTTCCCTTTTACCTGTTTTCCTTCGGGATCCTTGTGACGCCCTAGCTCCTCCTTCTGCAAAGTGTACCCTTATTGTGGCCAGTCTGTAACACTCTCACCTTTGGACTTATCAAATCCAAAATCGGTCTCAGTATCATTTCACAAAAAAACTTTCTTCCTCTTGGTCTTCTAGAAATCTACATTGCCTCAGTTGTTAGCATAGCCTATTCTTGAACACCTTAAATCTTTTCTCCTTCTAAATCATCAGGTATGGATTTCTTGCAAGTCCTCATTATCTAGTTGTGGGACCTGTTTGGTTGATCTTTGCCAAAGAAACAGATCACAAACATCAATCAATGTTTGTCAATTTTTGTTGAATTGTACAACAGTGCTCTGAGTGCTAGTAGCACAGTTGAATACACCTTGAGCCAGTATTAACTTACTCCTTTGTACTGCTGCTGTTGTTGAGGACACAAGGACTACTTTTTGTGTGTTTGCTGCTCTGTGCTTGACTTTCCCTTTGACCTTCTCGGTTCTGATATCTTTTAGAGTTGTTGTGGAGATCATCCACAGCTTAATGTATCTATCTTAGGCATTGTTCCTCCTCACAATGGTATATGTGTTTCATTTTGGTGACCTAACTTCTAGAACTTCAGTTCACAATTCTCTGTATGAGATACTTCTCTCCACTGAAATCTCCAACTTGAATGATAAGCTTTGAAGACCTATCAAAGGTTTGAATCTTACAACTCTGTACTTTTTTTCCTTTTTATTTTAGTAGCATTGAGTAAATCTTTCATAACTGCTGACCATGTTAGAAGAGTCCTCTAAGTCTTTTTAGTAGGCAGAAATTCCCTCCAAACCTTTCTCAAAGAGCCTGCCATCAATGCAACTATGGCATCTTTGATGGAGTTAAACTTCATCTAGATGTTCATTAGGGTATGCCCCCTCAATAAAATTGCTTCTTGCCTTCAACTTTACCTCAAATTATGTGCCTTTTTTTTGTGCTGTATTGTCATATGTGAATTGTAGTCTCAATGCCTTTTTTTTTCAACAAATTTTGTTATTGGAGAGTGACATTACCAATTCTCTCATTGACCTTTACTATAGAGTAATATTCAATATTTGGATATATTGTTCCATTCCTCATCCTATTAATGCTCATACTCACCTGTTTAAGGCATAGCACTTTGATGCCATGCCACTCATATGTTGCTGAGTTCTTGATCCATCCTTTTATATCTCAACAAGACACCATAAACCAAAACTAAATCATTCTTCACTTTAGTTAATCCATTTATAACCCTAAACCCTAAACCCTAAACCCTAAACCCTAAACCCTAAACCCTAAACCCTAAACCCTAAACCCTAAACCCTAAACCCTAAACCCTAAACCCTAAACCCTAAACCCTCAACACTAAACCCTAAACCCTAAACCCTAAACCCTAAACCCTAAACCCTAAACCCTAAACCCTAAACCCTAAGCTCTGTTACCACTTATTAAAAAATCGTTTAACGCTCTTAGGATTGTAAATAACTAAAGTATGTAGATACGCAATGCAGAATTTAAATAAAGAACAATGTTATTTACAAAAGGGATATACAATTGACATTCAAGCCTCTAATTCTATTTTATCAGATTCAGAGACGGTTACCTACCTATAATAGGGATCAAGAACACCTTGACCTTAGGGCTAAGACAATCTCTTGTGGTGAGATCGTTGGTGTTATCCTTCTACATGATTAAACACCTACTAGACGTCTAGAAAAACACACATATAAACAATGTCTAGGGATCTCTTTATATAGAGAGTCCATCTAAACTTACAAGGAAATCTAATTATATTAGGAAACTAAATCTTTTCTAATCTTTGATCTTTATATTTTAAGCAAATATTTTAGAATCATCCATCTTTTGTAGAATTTCATATTGTCAACTTTGATCCTTTTGTTTCATTATTTATCCTTTTAAGCAAGTTCTTTTGTATCATCAAATCAATAATTCCCAAAAATCATCGGTTTTATCTTTCTTATCTTTACTTGTTCATACTTCATAGATTACTTATTTACTTATTGCATCGCTATCATATATACTTGTGTATATCTCTTGAGTTCACATAAGTCGACAATCTAAGTTTTATTTTAAAATGGTAAAAACTATTCAACCATTCTTCTAGTTTCCATAATTTCCCCCATCATTAACATTTCGAAGCGGCTTTTCATAAGATCAGCAAAAAGTTAGGTATACCTAAGGATTGAAGAACCAAAGATAATATCATCAACATAGACATATACCACTAAGATGTCATCGTCGAAGCGTCTTATAAATAATGTAGGATCAATGGTGCCTTTGAAGAAGTGATTTTGTAGGAGAAACTTTGACAATTCGTCATACCACGCCCTTGGTGCTTGCTTTAGCCTTATAGTGCCTTCTTTAGCTTATAAACATGGATTGGATGATCAGCATCGATGAAACCTTTAGGTTGATACACGTACACGTCATTTTTCAATGTACCATGCAGGAATGTAGTTTTCACATCCATTTGGAATACAGTGAACGATTTGTGTGCAACATATGCCAAAAATATCCTAATAGCTTCCATCCTAGCAACCGGAGCAAAGGATTCTTTGAAATCGATTCCTTCTTCTTAGCGGTACCCTCTTACGATAAGAAGAGTCTTGTTTCTGATGACCATGTTTTCTTCATCATGCTTGTTTTTGAATAACCATTTTAGAGTAAGGGCTTTTATGTTGTCCCATAGAGGAACTAACTCCTATACATCAAGCCGTTTGAATTAAAGAAGTTCTTCTTGCATTAGGCCGTTTGAATTAAAGAGTATTTCTTGCTTTGAATCAATCCAATGCAGGTCAAGTCATAAGCCTGTTTCTGACAATTACATGGGTACCAATAGATGCTATACATACAGGAAGTCGTACATGCACAATTTGACCATCCCAGGTTTGCAAATGATTTCTTAGTCAAACTATTCGTAAGAGGGGTCACTTTCTATTACTTGTTCCTGAGGATGATCCTTAGTACACTGATATTCATGAAGGTATGGTTGATAAAAGGTATGCATGTTTGATGGATCCACATAATGAGAAGATAATTCAGCAGAATCCATAGACGGAGTAGTAAAAGGATTTACAAACGTATTCCCATCGAGCATAGTATTTAAAGCATTGTCAACAAGAATTTTAGGTTAGAGTAAAGCTTGATCATCTTGTTGCTGAGCATGTTGTGGTTGTGGTTCTAGCTCGTCAACATCCTGTGAAGAGTTTGGAATATATGCCGCTTGAGAAGATGAATTAGTTGGAGTCGGTGCGGTGTCTGCTAATGTTGTAGTTGCCGTTGGAGTCTGAAGAACTTGATGTGCTTGAGCAGCAGGAGAAGTTCTTGTAGCAGCTGATGGTTGACCACTAATATAATCATTATACATAGCTTCAAACAGTAGATCCAAATTATGTTCAGTTGGTTTTTGCGATGTGATTGTTGATGGAGCATAAGTAAGATCGAGTCCTGAACTGATTTGTCCAGAAGCCATGCCTTGAAGCCTGGGTTTTGAACTGCGTTGTTCAAAAGTCATAGTTGAAAGCTCATCAAAAGTGACGTTCATCGTCTCTATGATCTTCTTTGTCCTTCGGTTGTACACTGTGTAAGCACAAGAATTTGGAGAGTAGCCAATGAAAAATCTAATATCACCTTCTGCACCAAGCTTTCCAAGATCTTCACGATCATTCTTGGGATAACAAAGAGCCCCGAATACATGTAGGAAGGAGATATCTGGTTTTATACCATTAATAAGTTCGTATGGTGTTTTGTTAAATCGACAGTGAATGATGGAGCGGTTTTGAGTATAGCACGCAGTAGCAATTGCTTCAGCCCATAAGAATAACAGAGCACATGAGAAAATCAACATTGTTCTAGCACCCTTTACTAATGTTCGGTTTTTACGTTTCACGGCTCCATTTTGTTGAGGTGTTTTGACAGAAGACGCTTGGCGAGAGATGCCAACACTATCAAAGTATTCTTAAAGCACTTGATTCTTGAACTATGTGCCATTATCGGTTCTTACAATGATGACAGGAGCTTGCAAAAGGAAGGTAATTATCTTCCAAAAAGTATTAATCACTTCTGGTGCTTCATCTTTTGATCTGAGAAAGTGTACCCAAGTATAACGAGAGTAATCATACACTATCACCAGAACATATCACTTTCCATTGATGCTTTCGACTCGCATCAGACTACACAAATCCATATGGAGAAGGTGTAACCGCTGCTTTGAATTTGGAACAGGTTTGGGTGGGTGAGATGCATTTTTGCTTTTTCCTTGCTCACAGGAAGGACAAATATGTTCTTTATGGTATCTGAACTTTGGAAGACCGGTGACGAGATAATTTTTGGCAAGGTCATTTATGGTGTCAAAATTGAAGTGGGATAATCGTTGATGCCATAACGAAGATTTGGTAGAAGTAGCACAAGCCATGAGGAAAATTAGAGATGAAGAGGCCATTTCAAGAAGATTGATAGTGTAGAGGTTTGTTGCAGTGTTTTGAAAGGCTCAAGGCGCACTAAAGCGCAAAGGGATTATGGAGCCTTGAGGCAAGGCGCAGATCAAGGCACGGGCTTCATGAATATGAGTCACATTAAATTGAAGTAAATTATAATAGTTTAGGCAAAAATTTATAGATTAATGATGACTTAAATGACACTAAAATAAATAATGTATCTAAGAAGATTGAATAGTTACGCCAAAAATATAAAGCAATGTATCAGATTCATGACATGAGGAGATTATGTTATCTCATGCGTAAAATAGAGGGAGGAGTCTGTATGTGCAGACACTTGAATTGAATGAACAAACACTCAAATTGATTGATTTATTTAGTTTCTAGGTAATTTCCAAGTAGTTTCTAGGTAATCTATTATTAACATATGAGGGTGATGAATTTAAATTTGAAAAGAACGTTTCAAAATCTGTTACCTTTTCTAGGCGCGCTTAGGCTCAAGGCTCTAAATTCCAAGGCTCTGCGATTTTTATGAGCCTTGTGCATGTGCAGAGCCTTGATCTAAAAAAATCCTTAGAGCTTGAACCTTAGAGCCTAGGCGCGCCTTAAGGTATGCTTTTTAAAACTATGGTTTGTTGTATAGTTTCCTTTCAACAAATCAACTCCTTCAAGATTTTGGACATAGCAAGTATTCCTTCTGAACGCAACCTCTAGATTTGAGTCACAGAATTTACTAACTAAGAACAGGTTATGCCCCAAGCCCTGAACAAAATAAACCCTTGTAATCAAAATATTCCCCCATTGAAGATCGCAATAACACAGAATTGTAACAATATGACCATTTCTAAAGCGGACAGTTCCTAGAAACTTCCAGACGAAATTAATGAGAAGATTTAAGTTTCATGTCATATGCTTGGAACAACCCGAGTCGATGCACCATAAAAAATTTAGACAACCTGCCAAGAAAAGAAGTAGAATTTGGAAACTGTTTGTACAAGGTTCATGTGGGTTAGAGATACATGCATTATCACCATTAGAGCAGTCGGATTGATACTCATATTTATTGGGTCGACTAATTTTTCCACTTGAGTTAAATAGTCTTCTAGTTGGTGACCACCTACAAAAAATTCTAGGTTCACTAGGTGTAGGTGAAGCAAGTCTTTCTTTGTATCCTGCCATCTTGTGTTTCTTGACATTTGGCTTATGTTTCTTTTAATTTCCATGTTTTGAAACACTAGCACTTTGTATATTATCACGAGAATTCCTGTTATTCACATAATTAAGCACACATACATCAGGATTTATCATTTAAAATAGCAAGCTTGATGTTATTACAATCAGATGATATAGGTCTTTTATTATTAGAAAGCAGTAAATCATATGGTGTTCTTCTACTTCAACTTCTTTATTCTTCATGCCACTAGTGTTAGACTAAGAGGACACCCTATCATTCTTTGTATTGCTCCTAGGCTGTAGTCTTCTGGTCTTAGCAGTGTTGTCTACTCCTATAGAAGATGAACCATCTGAATTAGAATTCATAGTTTACTTATGAATGACATGTGGTTGTGAAACAGTGATTGGTTTTGTCCTACTGCTTACTTTAACAGGTTTGTTAGGCACAGGCTTTGCTTCCCTAGAAGTCTTAAAAGGATTAATCCTAAACATTCCTGGGGCAATCACTTTGTCATTTTTCAGAACAGATGATTCTCTTGTGATGGGTACTGAGTTTGAAGTGACTAGTTTAAGCAAAGCATTTGTCTCATCACCCTTGAGATAAACCATAGATTTTGGAAAAGGAGTTACAAAATAAAGTTTTGGTTGAGAATAAAAAGGTGGTTTTCCCAAGATTGATTGCTTTGAAAACTGAGTATTCACACTCGTACCTTTGGTTGTGTTCTTTTGTTCAAAAACCTTATCAAATAACTGGGCTCTTAACTTCGTATTTTCATAAATCATATTGTTTAATTTGTTTTACAAAGAGTCAGTTATTCCTTTTGTTTGAGCCCGTGTCACATTGATAGAGTCAAAAAGGTTCGTATAAGTGGTCTTAAGATGAGCATTTTCTTTTGCATAATTCTTAACCTGAAACTCTAAGGACCTATTCTCATCTTCTAGTTTCTGAGACAAATGGTCAAGGGTATTTGATGCATACTGAGTATTAATACTCTTACCCTTGAGATCTCCCAACTGAGCTTGCAACAGTTCGATTTGGTTTTACATGTCATTATAGGCTTTATCATACGAAATTTTATCATATTTGCATTCCTTATATTTTTTATACCAATCATTATAAAGAGTAACATATTCTTTTTCCTTTTTGATAATGCAAGATTCAAGTTTTTCTTTCGTACGATCAAGCTCAGTGTGGAGATCAGATGTATCTACAACAGAATTATTTTGCACAATAGACATGATATCTTGACTGACAACTACTTTCAAGAGAAGATCGTTTTCGATTTCAAAAACCTTTATCTTATCAAGAGAATTGTCAGCTTCCTTTGCAAGAGATTTGAAGTCACGAACAAATTTGGTTGCTTCTTTTACAAAATGATTTTCGAAATTTTGTACCCTGGCGTCAACTTGATTAACAATAGGAACAATTTCGTCTTTGAAGATCTTGTGAATATCTTGATGAGTTGAGGATGACAGATTTGTAATGTTTCCATTCGTTCTATGTTTAACAAATTGTTGAAGTGCACAAGAGTGTCTTTTACCTCATTTAGGAATTTTCGGGCAACACCTGAAGTATCATCAGAAGATTCCTCATCAGGTATTGAAAATGATTTTGAAACATTGGCCATTTTGGAAGTATTTGAAAAATACACTTCTTCATGTGACTTGGCCTTTTGAGAAACAAAAACCTTAGAAAGTTTATTAATTTTTGCATAATTTGCCAGTTTTATTTCTTTGTTCAATTGTTTCAGTTTTAAACGACTCTCTTAAGCAAGTTAAAGTGTCTACTCCGAATCATACACAACAGGAGGATCATGCTTTTCTAATAATACGCTGCCATTATACAGACTTTGTTGTTTTTGCTGAGCTTGCTTAATATAATGAGGATTTGGATAACCTAAATCAATTTTCTGTTTAGTGTGGTAAAACGATTCCGGCTTAGTTGTAAGCATGTTCAGCGTTTCAATCGATTGACCAGGTTTTACCAAAATGTAATCTAATTCTTTTATCTTTTTCTCAAGCTCAATTTGTTTATCAAGAAGTTCGTCTTCATAAATTTTGAAATCAGAATTCAATTGTTTATTCTCTTGTTGAAGGTTAGAAACAGTTGATTTTTCTTTTGAAAGTTGGTTAATAAAATTTGTAATTTCCTCATTCAAAGTCGTTATTTGTTTAGCGAAACTTAAATGTAAAGCATTTATCTTTTTTAGTAAGATATTGTTCTTGATAAACGGACTTTTGATAACCCCTTTCAAGTGTGTCATATTTTTCTTTATTGATTTCAAAATATTTTTCTTGACTCTTATATCTAGCAATCTTAATGGTCAAATCAGTCTTGATTTCACGCATTTTGCGGTTGACCATGTTGACTCTTTCAACTTTAGTGGCTAAATTTTTATATAATGATTCAAATGAGTACGTATTTCCTCAGCAGTAGCAGGATTTTAGTCTACTGTTCCCCCTTTTTGTTCCACACTAGAAGCATCAGAGATAACATTGCTGTCATTCTATTGAACTTTGTATGGTTCTGAAATGGGCTTGAGTAGCTCAGTATACTGCTCTTCCTGAGTAAACATATTAAATATCTCATTATCATAACAATTGTAAGAATCAGGTACCTCAGATGTACCATCTGAATCATAGACGAGAGTTTTGCCAATCTGAATACCTGATGTCGATGCTTGCTTCAAATTATCCATTAACACATAGTTTGCATTGACTTCCTCAATCTCATTAATATCCCCTGCAACAGCCATTAAGTCAAACTCTTCAGTTTAGAGTTGGATCCCTGCCTCTTCCTTTTGAGCAATCAACAACCGAGTCTAAAGATAAGCAGCACCCCTTCTACTTGGTCTGACTGTGCAGTTCCTAGCATAATGACCCAATCCTCTATAGTTGTAACACCTTATCTGATTACCATTATTCCCATTGACATTTCCCTCAGCCCGTGCTACTACAACATTTCCATTCCCATTATAATTTGCGATGAGGGTGGAGACACAAGATCGCAAGGCGGCATAAAGATTCAAGGATAAAGATTTAAAGATCTCAAGAGTCAAGATAAATCAAGGCCAAAGACTGTGATATAAGAATTTAGTCAAAAGATATAAGGTTAAAGATCAAGATCCAAGATCACGAGCATGCAAAAGTATATTCAAAAGAATTCCCAAAAATACAAGGCTCCAAGTCTCAAGACGTCACAAGAAGGATCTACAATTTAATGACCACCCTTTAGGGGGAAATTTTTAGCTGTGTTTTTATGTAAAGTGATGGTCATTATTATTCCCAATCCATGTATAGGAAAACGTAGTTTACAAGAATTCATTTAAGCTAATTAGGCCTAGGTGTCAGGCTAAAGCCTATGTAAACGACCCATAAGAGCCCAAACGAACCAACTAGGGTTCCTACTTACTTTATACTATAAATACCCTTCACCTCATGTGGTGAAGGGTGTTGCTCCTCATTTCTTTCTTAGTGAAGTTACCATCTTTTCTCTCATTTTCTATCTTCTTTTTTCTCTCTCTAAACTTGTCTCTCTCTTTAAAATCTCTTTATTATTTTCGTGTAGTGTCTATGTGAAATGTAGGCTAACATGTCTGCTTCCATTTTCTTTGCTTCTTGATCAGTGAGTTCATCATGTGTCTGCTCATGAGTAGACTCAGCTACAAGTGGTACACTGTTAGGATTACCGGGTTCATGGATAATTCGTCTTATGTAGGGACCATTCTTGATTGAGTTCATAAGCAATTTCCCATTAGGTTTATTCTTTTCATAACAAAGAAGATGAGAAGACCATGGAACATAGTTGTCTTTGTTAAGCTAGGGTGGACGGTTTTCAGAACCAGCAGCATAAATATCTTGTTGAGTAGACATTGCAAGAGTGCAATGAAATGATATAGAAGGATTGTTTTAGTGATTTGTGATTATGAGTTATTCTTGATGAAGTCCTTGAAATTCCAATATAAATCTATTTCACGGGATTTTATAAATCTTGATTAAACTGAGAAAACAAAAGAGTATTTCACAGGATTTGACAAATGCAAGAAGAAACTAAAAAATAAAATTTCTTGAGAAAAATTTAGCTTTACCGAAAATGGATCTATAGAATTTGGCTTTCTGAGAGAACCGAAAATGAAATTCGGTGAAATTACCAAAAATGGTAAAAGTGTGTATAAATCGCTTGAATTTAAGCAGGTATAAATCACCTAAGGAAACTGGTATAAATCGCCAAAGGTAATTGGTATAAATCACGTGGTATAAATCGTCCAATACAATTACTGGTATAAATCGCCTAGGCAAACCGGTGGTATAAATCACCTAGTATACCCGTGTGTATAAATCGCCCAACACTACAAGAGGTATAAATCGCCGAGTATACAATAGTTATAAATCGCCTATCATTTCCTGTGGTGTAAATCGCCTAGCTTTAGCTTAGTATAAATCGAGTAGTACTATGGAATGTATAAATCACCTGAACGAACGTATAAATCGCCTAGATGGAGACGAATTGTACTTTGAACTTTTTTAAAAAACTTTAGAACTTTTTCCTTTCTTCTTCAAACCGATTTTACCATCACAAATAAGCCATGGAAGAACTTTGAATTAGATTTAGATTAAGACTATCTTTGACGCGAAATAAGCGACACAAAAAGCACAAAATAAGCTTTAATAAGCTCGTTAAAATCCCTTTTTTAAACCGTATACCCCAAACTAAATAACCAACCAAAAGTCCTTTTAGCACATGAGAAAAAGCTATAAAACTAAGTAAATAAGCCATGAAAAGGTACTTTTGGTGCGACAATAAGCTTAAAAACAAGAAATAAGCAAGAAAGTTTTAAGCTTTTAGAGAGAAATGAAGAGAAAACCTAATAAGCCTTAGCTATTTGTCTTCAAAGAACTTAAAATAAGCTTATACCAAAGACGAAAAAACCGAGACTAAAAACTACAAAAAGCTCGAAATAAGCTATAACAATAACTAAAACCAAGAGAAATAAGAAAAATAAGCTTTCAAAAGAAGCTAAACAAGAACCTCATAAACCACTAGTTACTCCTTGGCTCTTGATACCACACGTTAGCCTTATATCTTTCACATAATCACACAAAATAAGAGATGAGTTTTAGAGAGAGAGAAGTTTAGAGAGAGCGAGAGGAATATGGAAAATGAGGGAAAAGATGTAAATTCACTAAGAAAGAAATGAGAAGAAACACCCTTCACCACATGAGGGGAAGGTTATTTATAGTACAAAGTGAGTAGGAACCCTAGTTGGTTCGTTTGGGCTCTTATGGGTCGTTTACATGGGCTTTAGCCCGACACCTAGGCCCAATTAGCTTAAATGACATTCTCATAAACTACGTTTTCCTATACAAGGCTCGGGAATACTAATGACCATCACTTTACATAAAAACACGGCTAACACCGCCCCGCTATGTGTTTCAAGACGAATATACTACGTGTTTCATCTCTTCCCTCCTCAGTGATGTGTGTACCCATATCTCTCAATATTATCTCTCTCCCTTACCACCTATAATCCATTGCTATTATGAAAACCCCACCACCCTAATAGTGTGTATAAATCCACATAGCACAACTATTATACCACACACGCGAATGAATACAATAATGTCATTTTCATTCCTATCAAAAAATTAGGTCAATTTAGACTCTTTCCTTACATTTTAGATATCTACAAAAATGTGTAGATTGGCGAAAATATCTTAATTTTAGATATCTTCTGACATCGGTCATTGTCCACGCTATAAAGAATAACTTTAACAACTTTCTTGACCGACGAAGCAACAATTGAAATGAGCACGGACCGTATTTAAACCCTGACATTTATATACAAAATCTTTTTAATAATCCGAAGTATTTTTAGAAATGGTACCAATTAAACCAAAACCATTTGATCTTACATTTTTGTTATTATTCCCTACCTAATAAACAAGTTTTTTTTAACTTTTACCATACCTTGATTGCATTGAGCGGCTATACAGAGGTGTTAACATGGATCTTGTGCTCTTAGAGAAAATGTTTTACCATGTTGAACCATAAAAGATGGAAAAACAAAACTGCAATTATCATGGAAATCTTTTGATTTTTCAAAATTTTCAAGGAAACTAAACTTATTTAATAACTTTTTCATAAAAATATGGTGTGAGTTGTCTAATATCTAATTTTTATGAAACTGCTTATAGCGGGTTTTTGGGATTGTTATTAGAATAAAAGTTTTAAGGACTATTTGTGTTGCTTATTTAAACTTCTTATAATGAAATTTAGAATTAAGGAAAGAAAAAATTAAAAAAATTAGGTTCTTTTTAAATTATATAGTCCATATTCCATTTATCCTCTTCATCCTCGACCAATTATCTCATTTTAATAATAATTAATCTTTTCTTTTGTTGTAGGGCACAAATGTCTATCTGGATAATATTGATGTTGATGTCACCGAAGATCTACTCCGAGAAAACTTCAACCATTGTGGGACAATCACTTAGACTAAATTTCTGTATCAAGATAAAGGTCTTATCTAGGGAGTAAAACTTCAATACTTATTTTCAAGGTGTTTTTATGGAGGGTTTGCATACTATATTATACTTTCCATGAGTTTTTATAAATGTTTTATGCTCTTTGTAACCAATTATATGTTTACTACATTTTGAGTAATGTTTTAACAAGATACATGATTACATTGGAGATTAAAATATTTTTTGTAAGTAGAAAAAACATATCAAGTTTATGAATACTATTCTCGAAAGAATTGGAGTTAATCACATACCTTATTCTAAGTTGCTATTTATGATCATTTATCTATTTTTCAAATAGATTAATTAAAGTTGAAATATCCAGAATCATTAGTTAATTACTTTTGCAAGCTATAAACAACATATATAAGCCTTACTGGTGGTTAATTTAGAAAAATTAGATTAAAACAGTGCTATTTATTTCTATGCAAAGCTTAGAAATGCACCGCATTAAAGTGTTTTTTGTTGAATAAACGCGTCTCAAACCATACAAACACATGCCATTCAGATTTGAATTAACCATTAATTAAAGAAATCAGACTTTTTCTTTTTTAATATATGGTTGCTAATCACTATTAGTTTTTTTCTGTTGATTTTTTCTTTTTTTAACAAATTTGTTTTTTATTATATACAATTGCCACTTAAGTATGTTTTACATCTTTTACGTTTTATGTCAATAACAAATGTGAGGTTGAAAGATTATACGATTATGGTACATGTCTTTTTTTTGGATTGAATATTTTTTTTATGTTTGTGACTTACATGCCTTTTGTTTAGTTGTTATAGCTATAAACATTGTAATCACACTAAATGTAATCACACTAAAAGTGATTTCCTATTCAGTTACCCATTCAAAACCTATGTTTTTCATTCCCACGATTCAAAACAAATTAGATCTACACTATATACCGATTCAAAACACTGTTATTGTTCAATTTTGTTTTTCTTTTTCTGCATTTGAACTAATTGATTTTTATTGAATTTGAGAATCTTATTATATCACACCTTATATTTAGGAAATCTCACGGTAATGACTTTTAAAGTTTACTATTTTTAGAAAAGGTAGTTGTTTAAATGATTTAGAAAAGTTATATGTTGATGATTTTGAAGTTCTATATTGTAATTTAGCTATGATTCAAAAGGACACTACATAAAATGTATGTAGAAAAACTACAGATACGCAATTCTAGAGTGATTACTAAGGGACACCCAAACAAGGTACTCTTTGATATGATATATTTATACATTTGAGATTTTCATTATATTATTTTTCTTGAATGAATTATTATCAAATAGATAGAATTGTGGTAACATCTTAAGTGCATAATATGAGTAGTTTACTTTTGCAAATGGCTCTCAATGTTACTGTTAGACCAATATAGTATCTTTAGTTTAAAGGACTTATGTCATGATGTCAAATTTTTTGTTTAAAACATCAAACACATTCTTAAGGTTCTTTTATTTAAGTCTTACATGTATCATAAATCCCGATAATAATAGAAAGATTTTTGCTGTTTTTTCTCTTTTAGGTTAGCACACAAACGCTAATACAAGAGCCAGTAACATGTATCAAGTCCATTATAGAAAAAGTTTAAACCATGTGAAACGTAAAGATGGTAAATCACCATGCTTTTTATCAATTGAAAATCTTTAGATCCTCATAAACAAAGGTTAAATAACTTATTTAATAACGTTTTTCATAAAAATGTGTGTGAGGTTGTTCTAATTCTAATATAACTATTGACATTATTTCAAAAATGTTTTATGGCGGAGCCGACTAAGAGGGGTACTGAAACTGATGCACATAACAAAGAATCATTCAAATCCTATCAAGGGTACTATTCCCAAGAATAATTTGTATGGTGTTCTAAAACTTTTGAGACATAATGGGTTTTTGCAACCTGAAGAGGTTTTGGCTGATTTCCCAAATAGCACCTTTAAAGTTGGAGAATTGGGGGTCCGTTTAAGAGTGTGTTTTGTATTTGCTTAAAACTGCATTTTAATGGTTGTTTAAGCTAATTTATTGTGAGTATATTTTCATATCACGAATTCAATTGTACAATTAATGTCAAGCCATTTCAACCATCTAAATCACCATTATTGTTCAATTTTCTTTTCTTTTTCTACATTTTGAGACTAATTCATTTTATTGAATTTTCAGGAATCTTATTATATCACACCTTTACTTTGAAAATCTCAGGTAAGTGACTTTTGAAGTTATTATTATTTAGAAAAGTTATATGTTTGATGATTTTGAAGTTGTTATTATCGTAGTTTAGCTACGATTCAAAAGGACACTACGTAAACGTTGGTGAAAAAATAAAGATACTCAATTTAGTGATTTCCATGGGACATTTGATATGATATATTTATACATGTATCATAAATCCATAATAATAATAGAATGATTTTTGGTTGTTTTTTCTCTTTAGATTGCATTGACCGGCTATACAGAGGTGTTAACATGGATCTTGTGCTCTTACAGAAAATGTTTTACCATGGTGAACCATAAAGATGGTAAATTAACTGCATTTATCATTGGAAATCTTTAATTTTCAAATTTTAAGGTGTGAGTTGTCTAATATCTAATTTTTATAAAACTGCTTATAGCGGGTTTTTGGGATTGATATTAGAATAATACTTTTAAGGACTATTTTGGGTTGCTTATTTTAACTTCTTATAAGGAATTTTAGAATTAAGGAAAGAAAAAATTAGAAAAAATAGGTGCTTTTTAAATGATATAGTTCATATTTCATTTATCCTCTTCATCCTCGACCAATTATCTCATTTTAATAATGACTAATTTTTTTTTTGTTGTAGGGCACAAATGTCTATGTGGATAATATTGATGTTGATGTCACTGAAGATCTACTCCGAGAAAACTTCAACCATTGTGGGACAATCACTTAAGCTAAATTTATGTGTCAAGATAAAGGTCTTAGCTAGGGAGTAAAAACTTCATACTTATGTTCTTGGTGTTTTATGGAGGGTTGTGCATACTATATCATAATTTCCATGAGGTTTTTATAATGTTTATGCTCATTGTTACCATTGATATGTTTACTACATTTTTGAGTAATGTTTTACAAGATACATGTTTCATTGGAGATTAATTTTATTGTAAGTAGAAAAACATATCAAGTTTATGAATACTTCTCGAAAGAATGGAGTTTAATCACATACCTTATTCTAAGTTGCTTATTTATGATCATTTAACATATTTCAAAATTGATTAATAAAGTTGAATAGTTCAAGAATCATTAGTTATTACCGTTGCAAGCTAAAAACAACAAAATATAGATAAGCCTTGCTGTGGTTAATTCTTTTAGATAATGTAGATTGATTACTTGCTATTTTTTTCTTATGTATGAAAAGCGCTTTAGAATGCTCGCAGAAAAGAAAGTGGTTCTTTGTTGAATACCAAGCGTCTCAAAACCATACAATCACTTGGCCAATTCAGATTTGAATTAACCACTAATTAAAGAAATCAGACTTTTTCTTTTTCAATAATATGGTTGCTAATCACTATTAGTTTTTTTCTGTTGATTTTTTCTTTTTTTAACAAATTTGTTTTTTATTATATATAATTGCCACTTAAGTATGTTTTACATCTTTTATGTTTTAAGTCAATAACAAATGTGAGGTTGAAAGATTATACGATTATGGTACATGTCTTTTTTTTGGATTGAATATTTTTTTTTATGTGGGTGACTTACATGCCTTTTGTTTAGTTGTTATAGCTATAAACATTGTAATCACACTTAATGTAATCACACTAAAAGTGATTTCCTATTCAGTTACCGATTCAAAACTTATGTTTTTCATTCCCGCGATTCAAAATAAATTAGATCTACAATATATACCGATTCAAAACAACGTTATTGTTCAATTTTGTTTTCCTTTTTCTGCATTTGAACTAACTGATTTTTATTGAATTTGAGGATCTTATTATATCACACCTTATTTTGGAAATCTCAAGGTAAGTGACTTATAAAGTTACGGATTAAAATCCTCTAAAGTTGAGTCAAACATGATACATCATGTTCACCAATCACAAATTAGTTAATTGTATAAAACTT
>BQNB010050819.1:0-41317 GCA_026074375.1 Tanacetum coccineum | reverse complement strand
AAGCTCTTAACCGGATTAATATACGTGCTGTTTTTGGAGATTAAACTTAAATCAACAATTTTTATGTAATATTTAGCAAAAAATTTAGTCTTAGTTCAAATTTATACTTGAGTTTTTCAAAAAGAAGTCTTCTTTAAATAAATAAATATATATAAAAAAATGAAAAAAAAATGATGTTAAAATGATAAAAAAAATATTCTAATAAAAGCTGTGGGTTGATAAAAGTTTACTGCCTCTTGCCGGCTCACAACCGATGTGGTAGTCTTCTAAAGAAAACCCATAGTAAGAATAAAGATCCGAGACTGATAAAAGTTTGTTGCATCTTGCCGGCTCACAACTGATGTTGCAGCCTTCTAAAAGGTCGAGGGTTACAATTGCATAAATATCTAAATAATTAAGTGTGAATTAATAAATTGACTTCTTTTTGTTAAATTCAAATATGCTTTTGCACTTTGACTATTCTATTTTATAAGCTATGAATATCCGGGAAACCTGAGAGTTTTTGAAACCTAAGGTCCGTGAGTCCCGATACTAGTCTCTGTGGGGTGTCAAAAGCCTGGTCACTTAGCCGTAAGGTTGGGATGTGCCGAGACGAAAGTCGCTACATGGGATGATCTCGCCTTTAAACTCATTATTCTAAGGTGGAACGTAAAGCATAGTATGTTGCAAAAAGTTGATCCATGGTTGAAATTCAAGATAGCACACTCACTTAAGATATAATAAATGTCGGGAGTAAAAAGTTCACAAGTTGCAAATATGAGTAGTGTTAGCATCCTTACTGATATTTAGCTATGATTTTGTTTTAAGCTTGGTTTGGAAAAGTGAAAAGTCAAGAACGATGAATTTATCCTTTTTTGGGGCATTCTCGAAATCGAAATGCATCTTGTTCTATGATCCCTAACAGTTATGGAAATAACGAAAGTCGAAATAATCTCAAAAAAAAAATTGGAAAATTTTTAGAAAAATGGGAAAAAGGGGTGTTTTATAACTTGTGATTTCTTATCTCTCTCAACAAAAATCTTTGCTACTTTTCAAAGGTTTAGTTTGGAGAAGTTTTGAGGTATTTGGTTATAAGGCATATAATATTGCGTGAGGACACACAATCGCTTAGTTTGGGGAATTTTGATATGTGTGAAAACACATATCCATTTTATATCAAAATAAACCCTAAAAAGACAAAATTGTGCTTAAAATGCTTGAATATTGCTTGTTTTGTCTTTGTGATTGTGTAGGTGCGGATATTGCAAAAATCACAAGAAAACGGTCAAAAACCGGACAAACACGGACACAGGAACGGAAGAGCACGCAAAGAGCCGGGAGAATGCTATCAATGGTCAACTTAAGTCAACCCTCAGTCAACCCTTGGTCAAAGTCACAACAAGATAAAAATTCCAAAGTTTCCAATCCAGTCCCTCATAATTTACCAAAATTACAAAAATAATCCCTAAAAACCTAACGGTGTTAACTCTTATAACTAAAAGAGTTAACACCCGTTACATTCTTTTTTATAATAAAATACAAATCCAAGCCTAAAACCCACAATACCTGACCCATCCTTTTTATAAAAATAAAAAAAACCCGAAGTCAAAGCCCAAATATAATCTAGTCAAACCCCCAACCCTTATAAGTTAAAAAAAAACGGGAAAATCCATTTTTACTGTAGATCATCTTTAACCTTTTCACCCAGGGTCAATTCAAAGGGCATTTCATAATTGAGGGCTAAGATGGGTAATTAAGGTGACAAAGAACACATGGGCAAAGCAATACATCATCAAAGCTCTCCTATTGGTCAAACCCAAGAAAGAATGACACAGTGGCAAGCAAAAGAAACACAAGGAATGAAGCATTTTACACTTGATACACTCTCAAAAGAAGCACAAGCTGTCTCAATCACGGATTGCCAAGCTGGCAATCCGTGTAAGATATGATGTGATCCAACGGCTAAGATCGCTCTTCCAATCATTAAGAGAATGCACGGATAGGATTGAGAGGAGCGTGTAACAAACCTACCCCTAGAAGCTTCTCATTCAGGCTATAAAAAGACCTTCATCCTCACACACATGATATCTTTTTAGCATAATTTTTAGTTTAAAAAATAGCTTTTGTAATTTTTAGTTTAAATGTAAATTTTCTTTTAAAAGTATTTGTAATTTCTTTTAGTCAAGCTTTGTAATCCGTTTTGAAAATTAATGAAATCATAAGTTCAGTTTTTATCATTGATTTTTACTCTTAAACTCTAAATAAGCTCTAGTGTTGGTGTAATGATTCATAAGCTTATGATAAGTTCTGTCTCAGCTCTTACAAGTCTCTAAGCTTGTAATTGAACTCTAATAAGCTTTAATCTACTATAACCTTAAAACCAGCTTAAGTACCTTAGCTTAATGGATTTTGGATATTTGGAAGGGAAGCTAGCAAAGGATGAGCTTCCATGGACTTATACTGGCTTATTCTAAATAAGTCAGAGCTAGTTGATAAGCTCTTTGAGCTTTTTAAGCTTTTGTTCAGCTAAAGCTCATTGTAAGTCTTCATTTCAATTTCTGTATCTAAATACCTAGTGTAGTTTTGCTTATTTGCTTATCAATTGCTTATTCTGCTTTCTAGTTGCTTATTTGTGTTTTACATTATCATATTGTGCTTATTTGATCATGTCTAGTTATATGTTGTCAGTTTGTGCAGTTTAGATTTCACTTTATATTATTTCATAAAATCATAAAAAAACCAAAAATATTAGCTTAATTAGTGTAGATTATTGTTTATGGCTTATTGTATGCTTAGGATTGCTCATTAGGCTTATTATAAGTTGTTCATTATCTGTTAATCAAGTTGTGTTCATTAGATTTCAAAATTGCTAGTTCAAGTAAAATCTGTCAAGGATAAAGGGGTGTTTGGTTTAGTACATTTTGACCTCTAAAAGTCAAAGTGAATTGTGCTATTTACTTGAGTCAGTTTCATTTTCATTTAAAATTAGTTGTGAAAGAGTTTTCAAAGATTAGATTTCAAAAATTAGCATGTTAAGGCTTAAATTCCTTATTTCTGCACCAGGGGAGAATTTTCTCTTTTAGATCTTTGGAATTTTTGAACCAAGCCTTTTTGAGCTTGGTTTTTGCTTGATTTAAGTTTAGACACACTCAATAAGAGTGTGTAGTGCAGGGTTGTCCCTTAAGGACACCTGCAAGTTGGTTTTAACCATTTGGTCAAGTGCATCAGTAGGACACACTGCAGTTCCTACTGCACTTTCTTTTTGATCAAAATTTAGTTAGCTTAAGTAGGATTTAGTGGTTAAAATTAAGTAGGATTTTAGTTTACACATTAGTAATCTAGGATTAAAGCTTATTTTAAAATTTGTAGCTTATTTGATAGGGTATTTTAGCTTTAAAATTCATAAAAATTTCTAAAAAGCCAAAAATAGTATCTAATTTTCAAATTTTAGCTTATAGAGTTAGTTTTTATGGATTAGACTTATAGCTTATATATGGTTTGTTAAGTTTTCACAAGCTCACTTTCTGTCTTAGCTTATTTAAGGAAACAACTTAATTAGTTTCTAAATTTTAAGAGCTTACTTCTGAGTTTGCTAATTTGATCTATAGAGTTAGTTAGCACCAAGTGTTATTGGTTCAATCAGTTTGTCATATTTAGGTTCTGCATATCATAAGCTTTCTAGAATAGCTTTTGTTTTTAAAAATGAGCTTAAATTGAGTTAAGTGCAATCAATTAAGTGAAGAATAACTTTTTAGCTCTCAAAAGCCCACTTCCTGTAACAGCCTATTTCACAAGTTCTTTTTAATAAGCTCTTGTTGTTTTAAGCTCTTTTGAAAAGCATTTTCTAGTAGAATTTAAGCCAAGTGTTAGAAAGAACCAAGTTTTACTTTATAGAATGCTTATTTGCTAGCTTGTTTTTAAGCTTAAAGTAGCTATTAGGGTCTGTTTTGTTTTTAGACGTGCATAAGTGCTTATTTAGTTTTCTAGCTTATTTAGCTGCTTATTTTTAGTTCTATTTAGCTCATTAGCTTAGGTTTAGCTTAATCTAGCTTATTTAGTCTTAAATTTTAGCATATAATGTTTCTAGAACCAAAAAAAAAAAAACCTTATTTTGTTTAAGATAAACCAAATAAAAAGTAGCTTAAAAAAAAAAAAGGTTTTTTTTAATTTTACTGTCGTATTATATGCTGTTTAACAGCTTATTTAGTGATTTTCACAAAAAGTTTCTTTTATTAAAAATGCTTATTTTCAAGTGCTTAACAACTTTTGTTCTTTAAGTTTTTTTTAAAAAAAAGGGGAAGTGGAAATCGGGGGTGAGCAAGGCTCGAACCCCCCGACCTCAACACCTCAACCCTTTTATAAACACACACACCACACTCCTTACGTCTGTGCCCTTGGGTCTTTTTCATAAGACTCTTGCACATTTTATTCTTTATACTCATTTAACTTTATAAGCCTTATAAGCTATTTCAGCTTATTTCACAGCTTATTTAATAAGCTGTGATCTCGGGTTTATTTTTCCTAGGATTTAAATAGTTTAAGCTATTTTCTGTAATTTTTCTAGAATTTTTATAGTTCGTTTAGTATTTTTAAACATTTATTTTCATTAAAAACTTTAAAAAATCATAAAAAATAGAAAAATAATCAAAAAAATATAAATCTTTTTTAGAAAATTTTCTTTTATCATTTAGAACGTAGGAAAATTAGTTTGACTCTCGTAGGTTTATTTTTGAGCATTTTAGCTTTTAGGGCTCGGTTTTCGATTCCCGTTATTCGTTTTTGTGATTTCTTTCAAATTTTATCGTTAAGTTTTCAAATTTTGCAAATCCCTTTATTTTTACTCATAGAATTAGATTATTAATTCAAATTCTAGGTTAAGGTGCTAATTAGGGTTTATTTTGTCATTTCCGTTTTTCGTCCGCGTGTTTAGTTATTTTACTTGCATTTAATTGTTTTAATTGTTTTTTTTAGTCATAGAAAATCAATCAAAAAGTTGAAAATCATTCATAACATTGTCCAAACTGAATCGAGGGTATCAATTCACATTTCTTTGGGATACGACCCGGTAATCACTTACCGGTTAAACGTATTATATTATATATTTTTGTGTTTAAATTGCATTTAATCTTTGTCCTCAAGGATTATTTGTAAATTTCTATAAATACTTTGATATATTATATATACGTATCAAGAGGCAACTTAGGATTTAACCCAAATTAGCCATCCATTTAACACATTATTTAGCTAATTACACTTATTAGCTAACCACCTAAATAAAACCCTTATGTAGTACTTATTTTTAGTGCTAGATACTCTTAGTTTAACCTTTGAGCCATTCTATTCATTTTTCTCATCACTAAAAAAATACAAAAATATATAACATTAAGCCTAGCCATACCCCTTGTCGAAAGTCCCAATGGTTGGTTGCTAGTTTTTTGTTATGATTGGTTGATTTTTGCTTATAATTTGTTCGCACTTTATTGTAAGTGTTGTGCCATTTTAACGAAGATGAAGAGGCGTCGCTCCGTGTTTCATATTTTTGTGTTGTACGTTTATATTAAGTGTGGGGGAATTGTTAAGTTGTTCGAATGTGAAAGGGTGGAAAGAGAAAAAAAAGTAAAGAAAAAAGTGTATAAAAAAGTTGAGTAAAAAAAAGTATGAATAAGAGTTGGATTATTGTTGGCATTTGCGACGTATTGATATATTATGATATGTGCCGGATATATTGATGAGAGTTTCGATAACCTTACGGGTTTGTAGATTGTCGTAACTAGCAACATGGGTTCTTGGACTTGTCGACATGTATATTATAAAACCAATTCCAGTATATACTTCTCATGCCTTATACACACCCTTATCCCTTAGACTAACGGTATAACCCGAATAAAAGTCCTCTTTTGATATTTATACCTCGTGCTTACGCCACGTCGGTGTAGTTTTGTTTCTTGTACAAGCCTATGGTAACTAAATGAATCATGCCTGAGCAATTGAGTATGATTTCCCTTTTACCCTCTATTACATCATATACGAGTGTTTGAGTGAATTATACTTTTCTTTATTCGTGAGGTGCTTGGTCATGTTATTACAGCTTGAAGATCATTGGGTATTGTCAAACATCTCTGCTTTCACATTTAAAAATTCAAAAATATTTTTCATAATTCTAATTTTGTTTTGTAAAGCTTATATTTTTCTCTTATTTTGCTTGAGGACAAGCAAACCCTTAAGTGTGTGTGTGAAGGGCGGGGGATGCTTGTGCCTTTTGCGCTTATTTATAATAAAACCAACAACATTTTTGATATTTTCAAAATTTTTAAATTTTTAAAATTTGGTCACCCAGGACCTTGTTTTTAAATATTTTTTCTTAGATTTGCTTGAGGAGAAGTAAAGTTTAAGTGTAGATGGATTTGATAACGCTCATTTTATACATATTTCTATATGCGTTATCTGTGCTTATATATATATATATATATATATATATTATATTATTTATCCTATATATATATATATATATATATATATTGGTTAATTATAAGAACTTTCGATACTTAATAGACTATATTTGCTATTGTATGTTAGGGTCATAAAAGTGTGATTCAAGTTTTAAATTTATATTTTGCCGACTAAACCAAAAACAACACTTTAACGGGCAGTGTACCCGATCGGTAGTAGTTTCATGGTAAGTAGGGTGTCGAACACTTGAAGCGAGGTTAAATCTATTAATTTAATTAATATCTTGGTTATCTAATCTATACTAATTCTATTCTATTCTAAACCTATGTTAAACCTATGTCAGTCTAAATCCTAATTCTAATGGGAAAAGGGGGTTTTCAGCCTGAGAGATTGGCACGGTTTGGTTGGTGTCTAAAATTAATTCAAGGCACTTTAACACACGCAAGATAATTAACAAAAGATGAAAGAGCGGTCAAACCTTATATAAGGAAACTGTATTAACCATTATTAATCCGATTAGAAAGTTGGTTTGTTTCTTGAGGTGGCATATCATTCTTAAGACTTAGGCGTTACATCATCCTAAGACCTAGACATAATAATTCTGTCACAATTAAAGCATCCGTATAAAGCATCCTTATTTGCTGATTATAATCTATCTTAGGGATTAAAGGAATGGTGATCTTATTAAACCCTAGCTCCTAGAGACTTTACCCACTTACCGCTTATATACACTAGTAGTCCACTTGTCCAACTATCCAATAGAATCAAAACGTTACTTGTTAAATATAACACCCCCATTTTTATACATATAGCAGCGGAAGCTAATATGGGGTATTATTTCATAGTACAATAGTCATAATCATAGAAAACGAATCGTAAAGAGACATTTTTGGAAAATTTAGTTATCATTAATTTATTCATCAGAGTTTTACAAAAAGTGAGGTCTCAAAATCTACATGAAAACATAAAGTTTGAATGATAACAGTTTAGCCATCTTAAAGTCTGTGCTACTCCGTGCCTTAAGTTGCTCAATTACCAGAGATAAACATGCTAAAAAGTCAACACAAAGGTTGAGTGAAATTCATAGGTTTAAGTAAAGTAGTTTGAACATAAGTTCAATAGTGGGTTACATTGTTATACACCCATAGTTTGTAATAATTGCAACACATACAATTATCATGAAAAATAGTATTATTTCCCTAAGCTCAAGACATCGAAGCCTTAGGTTAATCAATAACCATAAATAATTACCCCAACGGGTGTCTTTGCCAAACACCCGCAAAGTTATTCAAATGTGTGCTATTGGTTACCGACATTATAGGTACATCAATGAGGAGTCCAGTCCTAAATTGATCTATTCACAGCATTCGCGCTTACCCCGACGAGTAATTAGCGGTTCATGATAGTGGAGACTTAATGGCAAAAGTAGGGACTTAGGCAATAATGTATCAGGATAGCATACAGAAAAATAATTGCATTCATGGTTTATAGCATGTATCCCCCTCGCGGGTTTATTAAACATTTAAAAGATTAAATGTGAGGCTATGAACTCACCTTAACAGTACAGGGAAATCTTATTAATGACAAAAGTATATGAAATGAATGTAACGGCTTCGTCACACAACCTGGGGTACTATTTCAAGTCTTAGTTTGATTGGATATGTTTTATGCCATAATAAAATATCACTTTGATTGGATTTATTATGGAAATATTGTATCGATGTTCGTGCCATCATAATTTAGAGGTCATGTAGTAAACGTTTGAGGAGCCAGGACACTTTAAATCGTAAATCCAGCAAATTCGTCAAAACGTATACTCAAATGAAACCCCTTACATGAAGCTCCCTAGTAATGTGATACATTATAGTTTTAAGTTTCTTCAAAAGCTAGAATAATTTATATATATATATTTTTATAATTAATATAAAGTTATAATATTTTATAAGTTTTCAAAATTGGCAATATATACCCCGGGTTTATAAACTTTTAAAAGTTTAGTCCTTTATATATAAATTATATATAATTTAAACCTTTAACTTTGAAACTTGGTAAAATGGGTCCTTATAGTTATAACTTTGAAATAATAACATTTTCAGCCCCTTTAGTTATAAATTTCAGAAAGTTACGATATATACCCCTATGCATGGAAACTTTTGCCAAACAAGTCCAGAAAGCCATGCAAGGTTATTTTAAGATTCCAAATGATATTTGCAGGTTATAGCTTATTAGTATAAGCTAAAATAAGAAGTTTTAACATAACAAAAGCTTAGAAAAAGGATTCGTTAGCTAGAAAATCAAAACAGGTCATTTTTAGAGTTTTTATCAAAAACACATGGGTTTGACGATTCAAAGCTTCAAACAAGAGTTCATATATGATATTAAGAGTATTATGAACATTATTTTATAGAATATAAGCTTATGGAACAAGATCTTAGGCTTACTTGAGCTAAAATGGGTCGAAATGGGGTTTTCTGGTTTGTACGCCTAGTAACAACTTCAAGGCTTCATTTTTCTTGATTCTTGGCTTCTATTCTGAGCTTAGGGACTTCTATTAATCTTCTATTGCTGCTATGGAAGGGTAGAATTCCATTTGAAGGTATGAGATGAGATGTGTGGGATGAAATGAAAGGTGTATGGAATTCGGCTATATATAGGCTCAAAACACTTGGTGCTTAAGTTTTCTTGGCTTCTAAGGGTCTGATAAGTATCCTAGCTAGCTAAGGTGACTAAGGAGGGCTAGTATGGTGAGTCTTATAAGCTATAAACTAGCCATGAAGTGTTGGAAGGTATTTTGGAGGCCACGACTAAAAGGGAGACAAAGAGGTGATCAAGCTACTTGTAAGCTACTTGGTTGCTTACTTGGTGATGTCATAGAGGTACTAGGGTGCTTGCTTGAGGTGATTGGTTGCTCGCTTGGGTGTAAAATTGGTCAAAATGTAAAGAAAATGGTGCCGAGTTGGTTTTTCTTTTGGATTAGGGTTTAGGGTTTTAAAATGTGGATTAGGGTTAGGATTAAGGTTAGATTAAGGTTTAGGATTAGTGTTAGGACTAATATTAGGGCTTAAGATTAAGGTTTAGAGCTTAGTTTTAGGTTTAGGGTTTAGTTTTTAGTTGAAAGTGAAATTAGGGTTTAGGGTTTTGTTTTTATGATTTAGGTTTTAAAATATGGATTAGGGTTAAGATTATGGATATACTAGGGTTTAGGAGTCATAAATTAAGAACTTGTACCTTGTGTTAAAGTTGTGTAAAGTTTAAACATGGTTTAGAAGCTTAAATGGCCTAATTAGGTTTTTAGGCATGATTAGCTTATACATTATGTGTTTAAGACTTGTACATTGATTTGGGGGAAAATATAATTCAAATATTGTGCATTGTACACTTGTACACATGCTTGAAGGTTTACAGATTTATTTTTATATGTATACGTTACATATAGTTAGGGTTTTGATGTAAACGTTAACGTTTAATGCTTGTTTTGAAACAACATTTTGAAACGTACATTAAATGGATAATGTACTTAGTAAAAATGATATTAGGATATAGACTTGACATATTAGGATGTTTATATGATATAAACATAGATATAGATGGCATTGATAGAGGTTGCGTGAGCTCGTTTACTTTATAATGAGATAAAGCAAAAAAATTCTCTGTAAGAAGGTGATATATTTATAATAGATGGATATTACATTGCATCTAATTTAATAGATGGATATTATAGTGCATCTAATTTAATAGATGGATATTTACATTGATGAAAATTGCGGGTTGTTATAGTCTCTCTCCCTTAAAAGAAATCTCGTCCTAAGATTTAGTTGGATGCCGGAGTGATGTTTAAAAACAGATGTGGATACTTGGCATGAATTTGATCTTTGCGTTCCCATGTAAATTCTGGTCCTCTTTTAGAGTTCCATCTTACTTTGACTATAGGAATACGACTTTGTTTCAGTTGCTTGACTTCTCGATCCATAATCTCCACTGGTTCTTCCACAAAGTTGAGTTTGTCATCGAGTAGAAGCTCTTTCATAGGAATGACAAGGGATTCGTCAGATAAGCATTTCTTTAGATTAGAAACATGGAAGGTATTGTGGAAATTACTAAGCTCTTCAAGAAGCTCAAGTTTATATGCCACTGGACCAATTCGTTCAAGGATTTGGAATGGTCTAATGTACCGAGTATTAAGCTTTCCTCGTTTTCCAAATCGGATGATTCCTTTATGAGGTGATACTTTCAACATAACACGATCTCCAACTTGAAATTCTAAAGGCTTTCACCTGACATTGGCGTAACTTCTTTGCCGATCTCTTGTAGCTTGTAAGCATTATCGAATTTGCACTATCTTTTTAGTGGTTTCATGAATTATTTCTGGTCCTGTGAGTTGAACATCTCCAACTTCGGCCCAGCAAATAGGTGATCTGCACTTTTGACCATGGAGTGCTTCAAACGGTGCTTCCTTAATACTGGCATGATAACTATTATTGTAAGAGAATTCCACCAATGGTAAGTGTCTTTCCCATCCTTTTCCAAAGTCTATGACACAGGCTTGAAGCATGTCTTCGAGTGTTTGGATGGTTCTTTCACTTTGTCCATTAGTTTCGGGATGATATGCCATACTTATGTCTAATTGAGTACCCAAGGCACTTTGTAGTGATTGCCAGAATCTGGATGTGGAATGACTGTCATGATCCGAGATGATGGATATTGGCACACCATGCCGGGAGACTATTTCTTTGATGTACAACCTGGTAAGAGTTTCCACTCCATACTATCTGTCTCTCGGGTAGGTATGAAATGTGCGGATTTTGTAAGGCGATCGACAATGACCTAAATTGTGTCATGTCCGTTTGATGTTTTAGGAAGTTTTGTAACTAAGTCCATTGTTATTCTTTCCCATTTCCACAAAGGAATTTCTGGTTGTACAAGTAAGCCGGATGGCTTCTGACATTCTTCATTAACTCTAGAACATGTCAAACATTTGCCAACATATTCCGCGATGATTGCCTTCATGTTAGGCCACCAATAGAGTTTCTTTAGATCCTGGTACATTTTGTCAGAACCCGGGTGAATGGAATATTTTAATTTATGAGATTCATGCATGATCAAATCCCTCAGATTACCAAAGAGTGGTAACCAGCTTCGGTTCTTGATACAACGAGTTCCATCAGGATGTACTTCAAACGCTTTGTTCATTCCTCGTAAATTCTCAGCCTTGATGTTTTCTTCCTTGAGTGCTTCAGTTTGAGCTTCGAGAATTTGTGATGGTAGTTTTGGACGAACGGTCATAATTAATGATCTGATTCAGAGTGGTTTGATTTGTTCCTTTCGGATTAAGGCATCTGCTGTGACATTTTCCTTTCCAGGATGATAGCGGATCTCACAATCATAATCTGTAAGAAATTCTAACAAACGGCGTTGCCTTATGTTTAATTCTTTCTGATAAAGAATATGTTGAAGGCTTTTGTTATCAGTGAAAACTGTACACTTTGTACCGTATAGATAGTGTCTCCAGATTTTAAGAGCGAATACGACTGCTCCTAATTCAAGATCATGAGTGGTGTAGTTTTCTTCGTGAGGCTTGAGTTGTCGGGACACATATGCAATGACTTTTTCTTTTTTGCATTAATACTGCTCCCAGACCTTGATAGGATGCATCACAATAGATAACAAAATCATCATTTCCTTCTAGTAATGCTAAGATTGGAGCTTCATATAGCTTCTGCTTTAGCAATTGAAAAGCTGATTCTTGGTCTTCACCCCAGATATACTTCTTGTTTTTCTAGGATAATTCAGTCAAAGATTTTGCAATCTTCAAAAAATCTCTGATAATAGCCGGCAAGTCCAAAGAATTGACGAACTTTTATGGGTGTAGTGGGAGATGCCCAGTTTTTAACTGCTTCAATCTTGGCGGGGTCAACATGAAGTCCTTGACTATCAATTAGGTGTCCAAGAAATTGCACGACACGAATCCAGAAATCGTATTTGGAGAACTTGGCATACAACTTTTCTTTCTTGAGTAATTCTAGGATCATTCTCAGATGATTTGCGTGTTCTTCTTTGTTACGAGAGTAGATGAGAATATCATCGATGAACACTATCACAAATTTATCCAAGTATGGTTTACACACACGATTCATGAGATCCATGAATACAGCAGGTGCGTTAGTTAAACCAAATGACATCACTTGAAATTCATAATGTCCATATCTTGTTCTGAAAAAAGTCTTAGGAATATCTTCATCCCTCACTCTCAGTTGATGATAGCCTGATCTTAAGTCGGTTTTTGAGTAGACACTCGAACCTTGAAGTTAGTCGAATAAGTCATCAGTTTTAGGTAATGGGTAACGATTCTTTACAGTAAGTTTATTCAACTCCCGGTAATCGATACACATTCTAAAAGATCCGTCTTTATTTTTAACAAATAAGATAGGAGCTCCCTAGGGTGAAGTACTTGGTCATATAAAACCTCGGTCTGCTAACTCTTAAAGTTGATTAGATAGTTCCTGCATTTCTGAAGGAGCTAATCTATAAGGTGCGCGAGCTACAGGTGGTGCTCCAAGAATTAGATCGATTTAGAATTCTACTTGGCAAACAGGAGGAAGGCCAGGTAGATCTTTAGGAAAAACTTTTGGGAATTCTCTAACTACGGGAATATCTTCTAATCTCTTCTCGTCTGACTTCTTCTCCGTTACTTGGATCATGAAAACTTGACAACCTCGGGATATGTATCGTTTGGTTTTTATACAAGATATGAGATTTAGTCGGGTCTTACTTTGATCACCTCGAATGATTAAAGTTTCACCGTCGATTGGGATGTGGATAACTTTCTCGTCACAAATGATTCTAGCATGATACTTAGATAACCAATCCATACCAATGACAACGTCGAAACTACCAAGTTTAATTGGCATGAGATCAATTTTGAAAGGTTGATTTAACAAAGTTAGGGTGCAACTCTGAATAACTGTGTTTGTGCTTACTAGGTTGCCTTCAGCCATTTCGATATCCTAAAAGGTATCTATTGTAATAGGCGGGATATTTAGCATAGAGACAAGAGATGTAGATATGAAGCTTTTATCGGCTCCAGAGTCAAATAATAGTCTAGCTAAATGCTGGTTTAGGAGAAACATACCCGTAACTACGTTCGGGTCTTGATGAGCTTTCCTATCCCTTAGCATGTAGGCTTTTCCCTGGGCATTGATGTTGGTATTTCAGTACTGATTTGTATAATGCTCTTTTTCTCCACAGGCATAACAAATAACTATTACCGGTAGTTGATTACTTCTAGTGACTGGCCTTTTTTTTGGCAGTCTTTGGTCAAATGGCCCACCTTGTTGCAAGTATTACACTTAACAGTACAAGGTCCGGTGTGATGGAGATCACATTTTCTACATAATGGGAGGTTTTTAGCATACCTATTGTTCTTAGCAGGAGTGGCAGCATATGCTTTGATAGCTTCTTGCCTTCGGTTTTGTTATGGTTGGTGATTATTGTAGTGGTTTTGGAGTTGGTGTTATGGTAGTTGTTGTTGTTGCGGTAATTGTTGTTGTTGAAAGTTCTTCTTTCATAAAACTTTCGTTTATGACCGCTTGATACTTGCACCAGAGTGTGCTTTGTTACCTAATCCATTAGCCTTTGGGATATGTTAATGGCTTCTTCTAAAGTTTTAGGTTTAGAGGCAGTAACATTTCCTTCAATACTTCTAGGTAACCCTCTGATGAAGGCTTCCAGGAGTTTCTCAGTGTTTGGTACCATGTTCAGGAATAGAACTGCTAATTCTTAGAATCTTCTAACATAATGTTTGAGATCATTTCCCTTTACAGTCAGATTGTAAAGTTCATCTTCCATCTTTTTGACTTCAGTTTAAGGACAATACTTGTTTGTCAAGAGCCTCTTTAACTTAGCCCAGGTGATTTGATTGGCTTGATCTACTCCCGTAGGTTGGGCGTATGCATTCCACCAGGACAAGGCATCATCAGTAAGGGTACTAGTAGCAAATGTTACTTTGTTTTCCTTGACACATTTGTTTTGAGAGAATACTGATTCAGTTCGTTCAAACTAGCGGATGAGGCCAACTGCTCCTTCCGTACCATTGAAGTAGAAAGGTTGACAGCTTAAGAATTCTTTGTAGTTTCTCATTTTTGCTACAGGAGTTCCAATAGGACCGGTGTTCCTGTTGGGATTACTAGAACCTTCCATTGTTGCAGCTTGTGCTTCCAGAGCCGTAGTGACACTGTCAGCAACTAGTTTCTTAATGGCAGCTTGAGTCATAGCCGGTGCTTCAGATGTTGACGTCCTTTTAGGAGGCATTCTATCAACATAAGACAACACGTAATAAGAATAATATCACAAGTCTTAAAATGATTAAAGTGCAAAAATAAACATTGTCATAATAGTGATATCGAAATCATAGATAATTCATATCAAATAAGTATCTATGATTTATTTAGAAGTCAGGGTATGATTCATAATGATGACAAAGATGATGATGCAAGAGAGATAAGTCGGTATTATAAAATAACAAGGTAAAACAGGATTGCCATTGTATTATATTAAGAACAACTTGCCTTTGTACTATACATAGTCTAGATTTGACAAGTTTTTTTATTTATACCACACATCCCGTGGCTAGGTTCTAATAAAAGCGAATAACTAAGATCTAATCTAATAGTCTGATGGTCCTTCTTGGTTGATCTTGAGTTTATTGATGGCATCCAAAAGACTTTCCTTATCTTCTTGATGAAGAATCTGGATATCATTGATGATATGTTCTAGATCAGTAATTCTGAAGCGAGCCAAAGAAATTTTGTTGTTATTTCCCATCTGCTTCTTCTGAAGTATAGATATTTGAGCACGAGCTTGTTGGAGTTTTGCTTCTAGATTGTCAAAGTCTTATTGGATAATCACCTGACCTTTTTCGAGTCCTTCAATTTTGTCTTCTATGTATTTAATACGATCGAGAGAAAGTTCATCAAGATGATTCAAGATTTCCTCAATTTGCTCCTCGTAACATTCCAAACTTGTCTTACGAGAGCTTTCTCCTATCTCAAAGTCTTGAGGTAGGGAAGAAGTAGATGAGGATGAATAACCTCATTTCTTTGGTGGTAGTAGTCCTTCAAGAAGAAAGACTTCTTGAGGATTAAGCATTGATGATTGAGGTATGATAGTTGGAGTTGTGATAGGTGATTTTTTAGCATAAAATGCTTGCATAACTTTCATGTAGGGATCATCATGAAAGAGCGAAAGAGTTGGTGAAGCTATTGGAACTATGCTAAATAAGTTCGAAGAGCTAGAATAAGTTTTTCCCGGTGAAGCTGGGACATAGTCCGGAGAAGCCGAAATAAAGTCGGGAAAGTTGGAGGAAAAAGTATCCTCAATACCAGAAGTAAGATGGTTGGGAGACGACATCATTCTGTTAACAACAGTGGTAAATAACATATGTTATTTATATAATAGTATAATAGTTATGTATCTTTACATACTATTCCAGAAATGTAGTGGCACGGAGGACTTTCTTGGCTAGAAAAAAAAGTAGTTATAGTTAAGGTTTCAACCTTGTTCTCTATAACCGTGGTTCTTGATACCAATCTATAACACCCCTATTTTTACACATATAGCAGCGGAAGCTAATCTGGGGTATTATTTCATAGTACAACAGTCATAATCATAGAAAACGAATCGTAAAGAGATGTTTTTGGAAAATTTAGTTATCATTCATTTATTCATCAGAGTTTTTACAAAAAGTGAGGTCCCAAAATCTACATGAAAACATAAAGTTTGAATGATAACAGTTTAGCCATCTTCAAGTCCGTGCCACTCCGTGCCTTAAGTTGCTCAATTACCTGAGATAAACATGCTAAAAAGTCAACACAAAGGTTGAGTGAAATTCATAGGTTTAAGTAAAGTAGTTTGAATACAAGTTTAATAGTGGGTTACGTTGTTATACACCCATAGTTTGTAATAATTGCAACACATACAATTATCATGAAAAATAGTATTATTGCCCTAAGCTCATGACACCGAAGCCTTAGGTTAATCAATAACCACAAATAATTGCCCCAACGAGTGTCTTTGCCAAACACTCGCAAAGTTATTCAAATGTGTGCTATTGGTTACCGAAAGTATAGGTACACCAACGGGGAGTCCAGTCCTAAATAGATCTATTCACAGCATTCACGCTTACCCCGACGAGTAATTAACGGTTCATGATAGTGGGGACTTAATGGCAAAAGTAGGGACTTAGGCAATAATGTATCAGGATAGCATACAGAAAAATACTTGCATTCATGGTTTATAGCATGTATCCCCCTCGCGGGTTTATGAAACATTTAAAAGATTGAATGCAAGGCTATGAACTCATCTTAACAGTACAGGGAAATCTGATTGATGGCAAAAGTATATGAAATGAAAGTAACGGCTTCGTCACGGAACCTGAGGTACTATTTCAAGTCTTAGTTTGATTGGATATGTTTTATGCCATAATGAAATATCACTTTGATTGGATTTATTATGGAAATATTGTATCGCTGTTCGGGCCATCATAATTTAGAGGTCATGTAGTAAACGTTTGAGGAGCCAGGACACTTTAAATCGTAAATCCAGCAAACTCGTCAAAACGTATACCCAAATGAAACCCCTTACATGAAGCTCCCTAGTAATGTGATACATTATAGTTTTAAGTTTCTTCAAAAGCTAGAATAATTTATATATATATTTTTATAATTAATATAAAAATATAATATTTTATAAGTTTGCAAAATTGGCAATACATACTACTAGTTTATAAACTTTTACAAGTTTAGTCCTTTATATATAAAGTATATATAATATAAACCTTTAGCTTTGAAACTTGGCAAAATAGGTCCTTATAGTTATAACTTTGAAATAATGACATTTTCAGCCCCTTTAGTTATAAATTTCAGAAAGTTACGATATATACCCCTATGCATGGAAACTTTTGCAAAACAAGTCCAAAAAGCCATGCAAGGTTATTTTAAGATTATAAATGATATTTGCAGGTTATAGCTTATTAGTATAAGCTAAAATAAGAAGTTTTAACATAAAAAAAGTTTAGAAAAATGATTCGTTAGCTAGAAAATCAAAACGGGTCATTTTTAGAGTTTTTATCAAAAACACATGGGTTTGAGGATTCAAAGCTTCAAACAAGAGTTCATATATTATATTAAGAGTATTATGAACATTATTGTACAGAATATAAGCTTATGGAACAAGATCTTAGGCTTACTTGAGCTAAAATAGGTCTAAATGGGTCGAAAGGTGTATGGAATTTGGCTATATATAGGCTCAAAACACTTGTTGCTTAAGTTTTATTGGATTATAAGGGTTTGATAAGTGTCCTAGCTAGCTGAGGTGACTAAGGAGGGCTATTATGGTGAGTCTTATAAGCTAGAAACTAGCCATGAAGTGTTGGAAGGTGTTTTGGAGGCCATGACTAAAAGGGAGACAAATAGGTGATCAAGATACTTGTAAGCTACTTCGTTGCTTGCTTGGTGATGTCATAGAGGTGCTAGGGTGCTTGTTTGAGGTGCTCGGTTGCTAGCTTAGGTGTAAAAGTGGTCAAAATGGAAAGAAAATGGTACCGGGTTGGTTTTTCTTTTGGGTTAGGGAAGGAGGTTATGGAGGTTGCTTGTAAGCAACTTGTGGTTGCAGAGCTGGTGATAGTCATAGATGTTCATTGTTGCCACTTGGGTGTAAAAATAGGTCAAAATGGTGTCGTGTTGGTTTTTTTGGGTTAGGGTTTAGGGTTTTAAGATGTGGATTAGGGTTAGGATTAAGGGTAGATTAAGGTTTAGGATTAGTGTTAGGACTGAGATTAGCGCTTAGGATTAAGGTTTAGGAATTAGTTTTAGGTTTAGGGTTTAGTTTGTAGTTGAAAGTGAAATAGGGATTAGTTTGTTTTATGATTTAGGGATTTAAAACATGGTTAGGGGTTAAGATTATGGGATAGTATTAGGGTTTGGGAGTTATAGTGAATTAACTAGTGATACTTGTACCTGTGTAAAATAGTGTAAAGTTTAAAAACATGGTTTAGGAGCTTAAATAACTTAATTAGGTTTTTAGGTATTATTGACTTGTATATTAAGCTTAAATGAGTTATACATTGACTTGGAGGGAAAATATGATTCAAATATGGTGCATTGTACACTTGTACATATGCTTTAAAGGCTTGTACTTCATTTTATATGTATACATTACATATAATTAGGGTTTTGATGTAAACGTTAACGTTTAATGCTGTTTTGAAATAACGTTTTGAAAATACTTAAATGGATAGATATATTTATAATAGATGGATATTACATTGCATCTAATTTAATAGATGGAAAATTACATTGATGAAAATTGCGAGGGCATTGATAGAGGTTGCGTGAGCTCGTTTACTTTAGAGATGCAAGTTACGTTGCATAATGAGATAAAGCAAAAAAAATCCCTGTAAGAAGGTGATATATTTATAATAGATGGATATTACATTGCATCTAATTTAATAGATGGAAAATTACATTGATGAAAATTGCGGGTTGTTATATACGGGATACATATTTGGGTAATTATGTCTCTCGAGGTTTCTCCTCACTAGATGCTTGATCCATGAGACACGTTTCGTCTTTGTCCTTTTCATCATCTTCCTCACCGCTATCACTCCAAGAACCTCCAACAAAAGCCCTTTGTTTCTTGTCTTTCGGTGGTTTCTGACATTCTCCGATGAGATGATTTAGGTCTTCACATCTAAAACACTTCCTTTTACTTTTACCGTTCTTGTCGTCTCGGCTTCTTTGGAATGTCTTTATGTCATTCCGTGGTTGTCTTACGAACCTAACTCTTCTCTTGAATAACTTCTTGAAGTCTCTATCCGCCATGGCGTATTCTTCGTCTTCACTTCCAGGAACCTTCTTCATCCCTAGATTTCTTTTTAGCCTTTAAGGCAAGAGATCTCCTTTCTACTTTACCTTTGACTATTTCGGAATCTTTCTTGATGATTACTTCATGAACTTTTAATTTCTTGATAAGTTCATCAAGTGATAGCGATGTCAAGTCTTTTGACTCTTTGATCGCTATGACCTTTGCTCTCCATTTAGGATGTAGAGCCCTAAGAAACTTCCTAACATTGTTCTTGCTAGAATAACCTTCATCAAGAGATTTTAGACTAGTAATAGTAGTATTAAATCTAGCATAGGCATTATCTATAGATTCGTCTTTGGGAATGACGAATTGTTCATATTGTTGCACAAGAAGATCGATCTTGGTATCTTTGAATTGGCTATTACCTTGATGGATGATTAACAAAGTTTTCCAAATTTCTTTTTCCGTATTACACATAAAAATTATTTCGTATTCTTTTCTAGGCAAAGCATTATAAATAACCATTTTAGCTTCGTTATTTTTTGCAAGTCTCTTTTTAAGATCATCATTTTGTTTTTCAAATGGAAAAAATTCATCCTTTTAGTTTTTGGATTATTTTGGATTGGCGGAAAATCACCCTTAGTGATAACATGCCAAAGATCAAGATCTTTTGATTTCATATAAGTTTCAAATCTATTTTTCCAGTAAATAAAATCGTTGCTTTCAAAAAGTGGTGGTCTTTGCATAGATTGCCCTTCTAGATTTATGTCAGAATACATAGATCGATTCAAGCTTTAAAATACTATATATTTTAAAAATCTTGGGTGACCTGGCTCTTGATACCAATTATGGAAACTAGAAGGGGGGTTGAATAGTTTCCTCGTTGGTTTACGTTTTAAAAACTTTGTTTCAAAAACTTTAGATTCTTGTTTATGTGAGATCAAGCAACAATATATATAAACACAATAAGTATAAACAATAACTGCGAGAAATAATAAGACGATAGTAAAGAGATAGAACGATCAAACCACAACACAAGGATTTATAGTGGTTCGGCTACGAAGCTCTTCTTTTCCCTACTCCACTCCCTGAGTATCCAACTCTAGAGTTCACTATGTCAACAAGCTCCCTTCAGGCAGAGAAAACCGTACACGTCGCTTATACCAGTTTCCGACACTAAGCTAGATGCCTAGTTCTAATCTTAGCTAGAACCAATCTACTACTAGACTAATGTATTTTAAGGACTAAATACTAACCGACCCTCACACAACTAATCTGAGCTAACACACTAGCCGGATCTACACAACTACACAAGAATGAGAAAAAGAGATTGGATCTACAAGAAGATCGTAACCAATGTTACGTAATGACTCACTAAACTTTAACACTTCGTGTTAGAAACACAGAAAGTGTTGATTACATGGCCAATTTATCTAGTTTATTTAGTGTATGGATTAACTAGTGCAAATAGGGAAGGACTTATATGTAATATGTAAAAACCTTAATTACTTCCTAGTCCCTCCTTCCTTCCTATAAAAGGAGGGCTATGGAAAGAGTTAAGGTTGTGATTTCTTCTCTCTCTAATCCAATATTTCTTTCTTTCTCTCCTCTCTTCTCCTCCTCACCCACGTCCCACTCTCTCCATAGGCGGACCCACATTGGTGCCGGGTGTAGCACGGGCTACACCCTATTTTCGTTCACGAAGTGCAATTTTTTTTTAAATCGTCGTTTCTTGATATGTGCAACCCCCAAAAAAAATCGCTACTTTCTCTCTTTATGGTGAAAGATTAGTTAGTGTAATAATTTTTTATGATGCACCTTTTATTTAGCCAAAAATATAATTATAAATATATAAAAAGCCCAATAAACCCAAATTAATTCGATCTAATCATCTAATAGTAATACTGCACAATACAACTGTTATTCATTCATTCGTCTACTCTATTCCTCCATTCGTCCAAGAAAGAAACTCTCACTTATTCTACACGTCAAAACAACAAGTATCATTCATTCATTCTAACATAAAAGGTAGCTATTAAAAAGTATTCTTATTATTATTTTAAAAGGAATTACATTTACATTAAATACAATTCAGATTTTAAAAAGTTTGAGTTTGCGTTTAGTGCCACTTGATGGAGCACATTTTAGGAATCACGGATTTATTCTTGAAATCTCTTTAAAAACGAGATCAAAATATTGTAGAAGCGGTTTCAATGATAAAAGGAAGAAAACAAGCATTGGTAAGACTTAAAACAAGTGGGTTTGATGCATTTTTGAAGATAGTGAATTCAATCTGTGAAAAACATGATATTGTAGTATTGAAGATGGATGAAATTTATGTTGCTAAAAGAAACCGAGTAGCTGGCATAAAGAATCGACAGTATTTTGAGATTGATATATTTAACACAGTTTTGGATATGCAAATACAAGAGTTTGGAGATCGATTTGGTGGGATAAGCATTGACTTACGTATTAATATGTCAGCTTTAAGTCCAGGTGATTCATTTACAATGTTTGATGCATCAAATCTAATTACTTTAACTACGTTTTATCGAGATGATTTTACGGATGCAGATAGGTTTTCTCTTAGTCGGGAACTTGATCTTTACTATGAGATTGTGATTCATGATATAAAGTTTATGAAGTTGACAGGAATTGCTGAGCTTGCTACGTTGATGGTGACATGAAAGAAGCATATTTCATTTCCTTTGATTTATAAGTTATTGAAGCTTTCTTTACTCTATTCAGACTTAAGGATCAAATCAGTTGTTCGTATAGTTGTAAAGAAGAAATGGGGTTATGGTTTTCTAACATCAATTGTAGTCAGGAGATCCGATGATAAAGAGTATGAATTCAGCTATGCAGATCTACCTAGACTCAGTGTGAATGATGTGGAAGATATGTACTTGCTCCAAGTTCAAGATAAGCTACACCATCTCCCATTGGAATTTGTGAAAGACTTCAACAATGCTCTCAATGTTCATACAAAACACTGGATCAAGATCAGGTTGACAGCGATATTTCAGCTTCGAGTGGAACAACTACAAAGAGAACTCGCCAAACCTAACCGAACCCACAATTTTCTTCAAAGGCCACAGTTAGGAATCGACACCAAAGAATACCATTGCACGATGACTGCCAGTATCGCATTAAGGGGGTCGTGTATACTTAACCAATGACAACAGTAAAAATCCCTCATGAATAGCCAAAAGTTGGAAGGGTTTGAAGAAGTTTCCAGTATGATGGAATACTAGTTGAAGATTCAGGAAAATCTGCTTGACATGTAGTCAAATGAACAAGCTGGGTTCGCGCAACTAAAAAGGATGTAAGGGAAGCAATCTCACTGGACCGACTATGATGTCAAGAGTTCAAGACAATGTAGATGCTGAAAAAGAATAACGGATATAGTCCAGCATTAGAGAGCAGTCTCATGAGATGCTTGAGGAGTATTTTTGCACCCCATTAGGAAGTAACCCTAAGACAGTTAATCCCCGTACTTTTGTAAGCCCTGTGTTGTGACAATACGATCCCTTTAGAAGAGATTGTTAGTAAACACATAACATGCTGTATGATTACAGCCAACTTTCATCTAGCTTATTTACGTATGGATTAAGTATGCAAATAAGGGAATAACTATATGTAATATGTAAAAACCTTAATTACTTCCTAGCCCCTCTTTCCTTCCTATAAAATGAGGGCTATGGAAAGAGTTAAGGATGGTGATTTCTTCTCTCTCTAATCTAATATTTCTTTCTTTCTCTCCTCTACTTCTCCTCTCCACCTCCTCTCCCCCCGCACTCTCTCTCGGGTCTCATCCTCGTATCCCCAATCCACGCACGTCAAGCGTCCACTCCCATCCTCGTGGCGCAACCAGATCGTCCTAGTACTCTTCGTTAATCCCTCATACCTCGCTCAGTCTCTCATCTCTTCTCGTCGGCCAGCATATAACTCGATCGCACCTCCTAGAATCCGGCAGCGAGCTACGTATCTCCACTCGCATCATCATCACTCCTCTCCGTCTCATCATCTCCCTCCAATCTCTCTCTCTCACGTCTGCACGTTCCTCTCTCATTCTCTTTCCTCTCTTCATGCCCCTCTCCTTTCTCCCTCCCTGCGTCTTTCCTTCTCTCTTCGTCGTCGCTTCAAGGAATTTCAACATGATCTTGAACTCCTGATCGACGCATACCTCGGCGGCAAAGAGCACCTGCCATCACCGTCAGGAGATGGTCTGTTCCAATCGTTCTCACATCTGCGACTCCGGTACAGGGCGTCACCACAATGTCGGTACTGAAAATTAGTACTCACTACTGGGGTCAGAGCTCTCAGCGGATCCTCGAACCCCCGTTCGGTTCCGGATCACCCTCCCCGAACTACGATGATTCACCGGAGCGACCCCGATCCACATCAATCTCTTCTCACACTCTCATCAACTCCTTCGTATGCAACTTCCTCTCCTCTCTCTCACGGGCTCTCTTACTCTCCACCATCATCCGGGTCTCAATCACTCCCTCTCACCTCTAATCTTCTCTGAGGGACGCAACTCCCTTCATCTCTCTCGTCCTCAAGCCTTCACTGCTCGTGCGTTCCCACGTCTTTGTATCGGCTGCCGGAGCCTGTTACGCTCTAGTCTTCTGCCTCTTCTCGGTCAACTCTCGCGTCGGCTCAGTGAGTCGGGGGTCTAACAGTCTCAGTCTCCCAGATCAATCTCCCTCCATCCCTCTACCAGCCCCGCCCTCCTCTCTTCCGCCGCAACTCCTCGATCTCGGCATCTTACCAATCTTCTGTCATTCACCCCGATCTCTTCCCTCTCTCCTCCTTTTCTCCCACCTTCACTTCTCATCCCCATTCTCCTTATCCTCTCTCTCCTCTCTTTATTCTCCCTCATCACTGGTCACTCTAAGGCTCTCAAGAACGTTTCCTCTCTCTCTCTCGTCCAGAACGATTCTCTCACTGAGAGCCTCACGTAGCATCTACGTCAGTCATATCTCGGTCATCTCTCCTCTTCATCTCGATCTATCGTCTCACTCTTTCCTCATCTGCCTCTCTCTCCTCTGATACTCCATCCTCCATGGCTCTCTCGACCTAACCTCAGCGATCATCTTCACGTCATCTCAATCCTCCGCTCTCTCTCTCAATCCACTGACATCTCTAGACTACCTCAAATCTTCATCATCTAAGTCCTCCGTCGAGACAGACACAGCGTCACATTTTCACATGTCTACTCTCATAAGGCCGCTCGTTTGCCCCTCTGTCCCCGATCCAGCTTGTCATCCCAGTCAAGCATCACGACCCGTAGAAATTATCCCTCGGGACTCTTCACCGCTCTGACACCGTACTCAACGTCTACCGCAATCATTCCCAACCGTCTCGCGACAACATACTCTCCTCATCTCGCCGAATTCTGACTGCATGCTTTCCGTACGTTCTTCTCGCTGGCATCGCGATCACCCTCTCGCTATCCCGATCTCTCGCTCACTTATCTCCTCTCGGCATAACTTTCTAGTGTAGTATTCTGTATACTTATTAGTATTTGTATTCCCTCTTTCTGCTCCTGCTCTCTCCCTTCCTCTTCTTCTCTCTCCATCCCTCTCCCTCCCGCTCTCTCTCTCGTCCCCTCTCTCGATCTCGGCATCCTCTCTCTTCGACCCTCTCTTCCGTCATCCTCTCTCCCTCTCCCTCTCTTCTCTCTCCCTGCTCTCCCCCTCCCCCTCCGGACACGAGTGTCTCTCCTCTCATCCCTCTCTCACGCGTTCCCCCACAAAATCGTCATCCTACCCGCTCTCCCTTCTCTCTCAATCCTCTCTCGTCTCTCGTCTCCTCTCTCTCTCTTCTCCTCTGCCTCTCTCTCTCCTCTCTAACTCCTCCTCTCTCCAGTCTACGCTGCGATCTCTATCTCTCTCTCTATTTCCGTTCCTCTCATCCCCTTCCCTATCTCCCTCTCTCTCTCCTCACAATCTCTCTATCTCATCTCTCGCTTCCTCTTCTCTGCTATCTCTAACTCTTCTCTCCTCTCTCTGAATTCCCTCACTCTTCCCCCCCCTTTCTCCCTCCCGTCCAGCGCCTCCTCTCTCTCACGTTTCTCTCGAGCTCTCTTGTCTATCATCCCTCTGCTCTCTCTCCTCCCTCCCTTCCTCCCGTCTCTCTCTCTCTCTTCATTCCATCACATCCTACCGGCTCAGACCTCTCTCTCACGACTCATTACTCCAAATGAACTCTCTCGACACAAGCAACGAACGGCCAAGCTCTCCCTTCGTTCCGTCTGTCGTGCGTCTCCGTCCACTCTCAATCCGCTCCTTCATCTCCACCTCCCTGACCCTGCATCTTCCCACTCTCAGCACCGTCATTCAATCACTCGTCTGCTCTCTCTCAGCAAATAAAGGTGTTCTCGTCCTCGTCCTCTCGTGTCTCCTTCTAGCATCTCTATCAGTTCACCACTTATGTGCTTCTCTCAGGCTCGCTCAAGCAAGCAGTCATCATGTCATGCCCCAAATCGCGGTCTACGAATCATCTCCTCGCACCCGCAGATATCCTCTCTCTCTCTCTCTAATCTCTCTTCCCTTCCTCTCTCCTTCCTCTCGTCCCCCTGCCTTAGTCTCCCCTCTCTCTCTCTCCCCCCCCCCTCTCTCTCAACCATCTCTGTTCTAATCGTCTATCCCTAGCCTCTCTCTAAAGATCATACTTTTTTGGCTCCATTCTCTATCTCCCCATCAGGATCACTCTCTCATCTCTACTCCCTCTCTCTCCCCCATTTACTCTCTCCCTCCTCCCCCGTCTCTCTCTCGGTCTCGCTCGTGCTCTCGCATCAGAGGAAATCGATCACGTGTCTCCTCTGCTCCTCTTTCTATAATCCTACCAACTCTCTCCTCCCTCCCTCCCGCCCCCACGTCTCTCCGCGTCTCATCATAAATGCCTCTGCTACAGGACCTCGACGATTCTCTCACTCACTGAAATCACTCCTCGCCGCCTCCCCTCCAGTCAACCACGCATTCACTCGCTTATCGAAAGAGTCTCCAATGGCTCCCAAACCGACGTCTTCTCTCTCTCTCAAACTTTCTAGTGTAGTATTGTATATACATATTAGTATTTGTATCACTTCGTATCCTTATGATTACGTGTGTTCTTCTCTTGCACTTGAGGAAAGAGGATTTGATCACTTGTTAAACAAAATTAAACAAGTTAAAGATCAAGGAAAGATAGAAATATGAAAAGGGATTTAGATCAGAAAAGACTGTGTGCAAAGAGGTGTTAAAATGGTTTGGAAACAATCCACTATTTATAGACAAGCTAAGGAGCTCGGAATCTTGGTCGGCCCCTTAATTATTGGCCAGTCCTAGATATATTGTGGACCGTCCAACCTATAAGGGGTCGTCCACAGTAGGACGCTCATTTTCTTGTCTTTTATTGAGAAAATGTTTTTCTGGTTTGGGTGGTATCTTTTTATGGGGAGGGGGGACCAGATTTCAAATTTATATATGAATAAAATATTTCTTTTAGTTACAAAAATATTTTGTCTAATTTATTTTTGTAAAAAGGTTTTGTCACATTTGTAAAAATGTAAAAAGACAAAAACTTATTTCATTGATCATTATACAAGTTTAATACTTGTTTGTACATACCTTAAGTGATTTACGTCGAAATGGAAGTTTACGACTAATAATTTGTATACGTTTATTTTTAACGTAGAAGGTTTTTACATTTTGTCATTATCAAAACGCAGAGAGATCGAAAAATATAAATAATGATTTTAGACATTATTTGCATTAACAGATCCGGTTGATGCGGCCATCATCAACGCGCAAAAAACACAAATCTGAGCTTTATATCAACTACAAAACTAGTTTACTTTATGTCTTTTTATGTTTATGTCTTTTTTTCGTACTGTTTTTTTATTTTTATGTAATGTTTTTTTTTTTATTTAATGTAATGTGTTTCTAATTTTAATAAAATTTATTTAAGTTAAAATGTGTATTTTTCTTATTATATATAGATGAAGAAAAAAATCTCCCACGGCATCATATTTTTTGGTGCTAAAGAAGAAGCTTGTTTTTGGTGTCATGTTATAGTATGATGTCGTTAAAAATTAGGATGATATGACAGCACTTTTTGACCATAACTTGAACCCATGACATGAGAATACTCAACCCTCTAAGCCATCTTACCGAATTCATAGATAAGAAGCAATCAGAAGTATTTTTCTAGAAACAAACACAACTTGTTTGTACTTTCAACTTGTTTGTGCTTTTGTGGCAACTTGTTCAGTTTTTTGATAAAAATTATTTGCATAAAATGATTAAAAGGAGGTGAATGTGACGATGTAATGAAAGACTTATGTTAAACAATGGCCCATCCATCAAAACATATGCCGCACTAGTTGGTACATATGCCATCAAAACTTGTACATGACCAATTATTATGCAACTTTAGAGCCACTCATTTTCAAACTTTTGTTCATTAGAACCGAAAATTATTTTATTTTTTAGTTTGATCATTAAGTTTGGAATAGAATAAAAAAAAGTGCTACACAAGATAAAAAAAAGTGTTACAGCATTCGGTGTGCACAAGTGCCTTATGTAATGGCGGAACTATTAAGGGGTACGAGAGGGTTCTTCCTCAAAAAAATTGTGACAACTAGTGTAAATATTACTTTTCGGTTTCAAAGTTATTCTCCATCTTTTTATTTTGGTATGTTCTAAAAAATTCGCCCCACCCCACCCCACCCCACCCCAATAAAAAATGTTCAAGTTTCGTCATTGGCCTTATGGCTCTACCTCGTGTCATAGCTTCTCGCGCCATAGCTATCAGTCGTGTTATACGGCAAAATTTATTTTGTGTGTTTGTATTAATGTTTTACATTGAGTTAAGTTTGGGTCATGAGATGTCCAAGTAACTTGATTGATGAAAAAATGGTTTTTTAATTTATGTATAAAGGACCTAAGTTTATAGAAGAAAATTACTAAAAATGTGACAACAACTTTTTTTGCTATATTGGCCTTATGGCTCTACCTCGTGTCATAGCTTCTCGCGCCATAGCTATCAGTCGTGTTATACGGCAAATTTTTTCTGTATGTTGTATTTATGTTTTATTGAGTTAAGTGTGGGTCATGAGATGTCCTATAACTTGAGTGATGGAAATAGGGTTTTTTAATTATGTTATAGGTCCTAAGTTATAGAAGAAAATTACTAAAATGACAACACTTTTTGCTATAAAACGAGCTATATAACTCATGCGCACCTAGTGCTCTTACCTTTTTCTAATCATTTTTACATATTGATAACCGGAACGGATGTGGTTTTTCATGTTCGGGTTACCGGGGACATGGCGAGCTTTTTTTACTCAGATGTACGCGGCTTCACCAGGTTAATCCCGAGACCATTTCTAACTCTTCCCTGGCCACCCCAAATGTACACACTTTATGGAGTTGAACCCTTAACCTCATGTTTAAAAGCAAAGGACCTTACCACTAGGCCATTTGATAATGGTTACATATTGATGACCAAATTACAAAATCGGACAAAACTGATTATCATTATTTGTGTTAACACTGTCTAATGTTATTGCTATTTAAGTTAGAAAGAGAAAAAAAATGTGACTCAAATTTACAAATGATATGACCAATGATGTTTGTGTACAACAATATCTAGTTTGCTGAATGTTTTGTTTTTTTCTTTCTCAATACCAACTTTGTCACTTAGTTAACAATAAGTATTTTGCATTGTAAAGATCCGTTCAGAAGGAATATTCGGTATATACCATCTCCCATTATATTGGCAGCTGCTTTTGTAGTTTTACATAAATTATGTACTCCATCATAATTTATTGTATGTTTTTGTATTTATGTGTTACTCTTTTGTTCCCAAATTATTTGTACATAGAGAAAAAAAACACATGAGAGAAGTGCAACTGTTACTGTTAGTACAAAATTCGTGTCGGGTTTAGTAGTGTCAAAGTCCTTTGTCGGGTCGGGTCTCCAAATGACTTGAATGCTTGATATTGTACTAGAGCAAGAGAAGTGATGATTTTCTGCACAATTAAAAGTAAACCGTTAGCCTTACCGTGGGGACGGACCCCACGATTAGACTCCGGTGTGAGAGTAAGTATTCATATTGTCAGAGTATATGTCAGAGAGAATAAGAATAATTGTGTACCTTTTGGGATGTATTGTGACCCCTATTTATAGGTGTCTAGTACTAGGGTTTCCTAGTATTTCGGTTACTTTAGTAGTGGCCGGAGTGGGTCCCTTGTCGGGCAAGGGTCCGCGACAATCGTGTTGAACGGACGCAGATGTTCTGCGGACGGATCGTCTTATAGGTGGATCCGCGGACGGATCGTCTACAAGTGGATCCGCGGACGGATCGCTAGGTTCGGGGCCGAAGCCCACGCGAGATTGGGCTTTACCATGGCCTGTTATTGATAGGTTTAGCCAAAAAGCCCAAGTGATAATGTGGCCCAAGCCCAGAGGCTTGGTACACCCATTATACGTCATCAAGTCCCCCCAGTCTAGAATGATATTGCCCGTGGGTTATTTCCTGCGTGCGGTGATCAATGCTAGACTTCTACTTTATTTCCTCCTTGAGTTATCTGTTTTTGTGCTGTACGTCTTCTGAGTTGGTGACGCTTCAATTACGTGGAGCGTTGCTGTCCTTTTACCTTCTGACTTGTGACAGCTTTTCACCAGTTTCCATGCGCTTTTCTATCGTCGATTAGGCAAGTGGTACACACGTGGCGTCATCCAAGTATCGGTAGGAGTAACTATCCCAAGGTATAAATACCCCTTATTTTTACTGTTTTTTCTCTTCTCGAAATCTTTCCACCGCCATTGTTAATTTCTTAGAGCTTTTACTTCTTACTCCTCGTGCGTCACTTTCCTCGTTTTCAGTTTTTCGAGATTCAGGTTAGCATTTATCTTAGTCTTTCTTCAAAATGGCTAATAAACATTCTATTATGACCCGAGAAATGGTAGAGAGCTTTTGCAATAGTTATTATATTCCCGATGAAGTTCATCCTACCGCACCGGGGCGGGATAGGACTATCACCCAATTTCCTGAGGGTAAAGTGGGTGTCTATACTAGGTTATTTGATTACTGTGGCTATAGGATTCCTCTTACCAAGTTTTTTGTATCCGTTCTCAAATATTTCCGTATACATATTTCTCAATTATCCCCCTTCGGTGCTGCTCGTATATCTCACTTCGAGGTTTTGACGCGCGTACTTGATCTTGGCCCGTCGGTAGCTGTTTTTCGTGCGTTTTATACGCGTATGTATAGTGACGGATTGTTTTCGTTTGCGAAACGTTCCCTATCGGCTCCTTCTTGTCTCTCGAAGCCTCCGGATTCTATTAAGAACTGGGCGGACCATTTTTTCTGGGTTGATTCCCGAGTGTTTCCTATCTCCGTTCCTTTGTATACTGGGGGCGTGTTGGAGAAGGATCCGGCTCCCCATCTCACTGCTCGTCAAGAGCAAGCTGTTCAGGTCCTTTCTTCTAATAAAGCTCCCTTCCGGCGGTATCCGGAATGCTTCTTAGCTCTTGTGGGTTTAAGTCCTTACTATCCGTTTGGTGAAAATACTTATCCAGCTTTTGAGGGACTTGATAGAACGGGTGGGTGCAAATACTTAGCCCTTGTGGGAATGCTTCTTTTTTTGTGTGTATGGTGTTTAGTCTTTTGGTATTTATTTTGCAGACATGGGCTTGCTGGACTATATCAGGACCGCTGACCCCCGGAAGGTGCAAGCGGTAGAAGTTCAGAAAGGGGAGGAGCAAGTGACGTTGTTTGATAGTATAAAGCATTGTTTCGTTTCCCTGGATGCTCCTGCTGCGGCACATCAAGCAAGCGGTAGTGGCTCTGGCGCTGGTGCTGAGGTTTCTTCTCCGTCCGCGGAGGGAAATGTTGTTGAAGATAACGTCATTCCGGAGGGTGCTTTCTTGGATTTAATAGACCCGGAATGTGATGTGGCTGTGGTTGAGAAAGATGCTCGAAAGCAGCCGGAGAAGGCCAAGAGAAAAAAGTTGTTAAAGCAAAGTGACCCTCTTCCTGCTAAAAGATTGAGGGTAGATCATCCTAGCCTTGCTTCCAGGACAGGTGGGAAGACATTTGCTAGTTTGAGACGGACCCTCCCGGAAGGTTCCCTTTTATTGGGGACTTCCGCCCCGGTTGATATCCATACTCAAGTTGTCGTGCAGAGGTACGTGTTTGCTCCTCCCTTGATTTTGTTTGTAATTATGCTTTCCTTAATATTATTCTCTGTTTTTTTTAGTTCCTGAGTTGCGGATGCCCCTGTCTATACTACTGTTGACACTGTGACCTACAGCAGGGGCAAAATGCTTGTTGTACCCACGTCGAACGTGGGCGTGCGGAATTTTCCCAGTCCCGGAGACGTCGGATGAGTCGGCTGATCTCGTTCTATGAGACGGCGCCCTGATATTCTGAAGATGCAAGCGGTGTATGTGCCCCCTGTCAATTGCGGACCCGCGTTTCTCCCACTTCATCTTGATCCCCTTCTCAAGGTCCTGTCGTAACCGTACGTTACTTATACTCCCGCGTTGGCTGTCGCTACCTAGTCCGGAGTCGTCCACCCGCCTATGACGCGTTAGCCAAGTAGTTTGCCCCGTGCCGTGTAACTGCGACGTCCTACCGCCCTAGGTAGCTGTGTACGAGAGCGCTCGTCAGCCCCCCCACCTCGCCATTACGCGCAACACTGCTCGCCATCGCGGCGCTCCCGTTAGATGCACACGAACCCGCGCTCCCCCGTTTTGACCCTACCGTCCCCCCCCCCCCCCCGCCAAACCCTCACCCCCCCCAACAACAACCCCACCCCAACCACTCGACCCGCCACCGGTAGCAGGAACTGTAACCAAACGATTACACTTGCTGCGTTGACGGCTATTTCTTGACCCGTTACATTGGTTGATCGTGTGCCCCCCACCCCCCCACCCCCCCTCCCCCCCCCACGCCCCCCCCCCCCCCCCCCTTCCCCCCCCCCCCCCCGCCACCAACCCCCACACCCCCCCCCCCCCCCCCCCCCCCCCCGGCTTTTTCTCCACACTCCGAAACTTGGATTCTGACCATTGTCTTCGCGGAGTTCAATGTTACGGGGGGTCGGACGCGAAGATTTGTCTGTGTGGATCGGAGGGGTACGAACGGTCCTTCGTACTGAGCATGAGCTGGAAATCTCAAGAGAAGCTTTCGGGCTAAGTTTTTGATGCCTCGGGGTGTGCCTACATTAGTGGATGAAAAAGATGTTCGAGATTGCTTAGGTTGAAATCTTTGTTGAAATGTGTGTGTGAGGAGACGGAGTCCGCAGAGGTTTCTTCGTTTCTCCGTAATCAGGTTTTGTTTTGGTTGCGGCATTAAATATTTCTTTTGGAGCGCAGAGGTGTCGGCTTTAAGGCGTGACGTTTCTTAACAGAAGGACACTGTCATTCCCTTCTTGATTATCCGTGCTTTAGTCACCATCCAAGTCATCCTTGATGGTACTACTCAAGCAGCTGCTTGTGCATGAATGCCAAGAACTTGATTTTCTCTGTCCTCCCAGAGGAGTGATGGTATTGTCGGCTGAGAGGTATGTCTCTTACTCGGGTTTCTTTCTTCAATGCCCGCATCTATTTTTATTATATTTATTTATTTATTCTATTTTGTTTTAGAGACATAAAACCGAACTCTCTCTACTTTTTGAAGGTTTTTTATTTATTCTTGTTCAGCTTTTGTCGCGATTTTAGGGATACAGATGGAAGCACAACCAGGAAAGCACAGGCTCAGGAGTTTGTACAATCGTTTTATCTGATGGCCGATCTTTGCAGGAGCACGTATATGATGTGTCTGGTCGCCTGGAGCGGGGAATTTTTACCTGCTTACCTGATCCGCTCTAGATGACGCAAGATGGGTGATTGGACACACGGATGGGTGGAACTTGCTATGATTAAATGTCTGAAATCCCTGAGTACCAAGGAATTCTGGGCACACTGCTTTCTAGGCCCGGGCTGTGGACTATGGTTCTCTGTAAGAGGGTTGGCGACGGCCGGACATGTGCATGGAGTTGTTGGGAACCTCACTTTCCGCCGTCATGGCGTACAACCCTGAGACTGCTGAGGGCGACTATCTTGACGCAGTGAGAGCTCTTGAGGAAGCGGACTTTCCCTTGGTGCGTTTGCTGAAGTCCAAGAAAGATTCTGGTTATGGGATGAGGTTTAGAATGGTTTTTTTTTTTAACTGGTGGACTTGGCTGTGCTTCCATGAGCGCCTGCTCGCTATTCGCAGCCGCTGCCTTGAGCAAGCTTTTCCGTCCCTATTATTCCTTCTGATAGTGAAATGTTGTTGTTCGGGAAGAGACACTCTTTATTCACTTTGTCTTTCTTAAGTTCACTAACGCGCGCGAGGGTTGTGCGAGGTAAGCATTGCCGCAGTCTGCGTCGGTTATTGGTGGATATAGTTTATCATTCCTATTGTCTCGTCAGAACTTGTTGGGTGATGAAGCTATGCACATCTGCTGCGGTTGCTTTCCGTGTTGAGGATTTGAGACAAAGGAGTGAAAGTATTTGGGAAGTGTTGGTTTGTATGTTTTTTTTACCCCATCTTGAAGATCCTCGTTTTGAATTTTTGCCGTGACCGCGTGTGGTCTTACAGCGGTTTGTTTGTGTTCTTGAATTTATCTTGTATGCCGTGGCCGTATGTGGCCGTTGCGGCTTTTATTGTAAAACTGACTTAACTTTAGAAGTTTAATCTTGTTTGGACGGATTCGTGTAGGTCCGTACCATAACACACGTTGTTGGGTCTATGTTTGCCTTATCATTTGTTTTATACTGGGGTACGTTCGTAATAGATCGTCTTGTGCAATATTTGTCGGGTTATTCTCTCCTAGGTGTTGGGTTTGCAATACCTCCTTACGCGCTGAGCGCTCGATTTTGAGTGTGCTCCTCCTTTATTATACGGATAATATTTTTGCGGGCAAATAGCTGTGGCTCCTAAGCATCTAGCATGCATCTGTCAACATATTAATATAACTTTGCAATGTAAAGAACCAATTTTAAAATTCTTACTACTTCGTGTGGGGTTGTATAAATCCCCACTTTTCATTGAAATCAAATTTCTACAAGATGCAATTAGATAGATAATTGCCCTCCGGGTAGTGCAATCAAATGTGGAGGGGAATTCTTTACTCAAGGTCATGCTATTATCAGCATTTCTTGAGCTTACTAAATGTTCCATGGTCCTCGGGTATTTCATTTCGCCTTTGCAGTTCTTTGAGTTTGTAAGTCCCTTTCCAAAGCGATCGTCTAAATTTGTACTGGTCCCCTCCCTCTTGGGTCCAGTGTGCCTCGGTCCTTTGAAACATGACTTGACTTCATTGCTGAGGTAGACCATTTCACCTGGCTTGAAAGCTTGTTCGCGCGACCCTTGAGTTCGTAATATTTTTCCATCTTTTTCTTGCTTTTTTGCTTTTGTATTGCTGCTTGCTCTCTTTTTTTCTTCTATTAGGTCCAGTTGTATTTCCCATAAGCTTCGTTTGTTTTGAGTTTGGATCCTGATCTCGCTGGTGCCCAATTTAGTAGTTGGCAAGCCTATGGTCTCCGCCGGGATGACAGCTTTTGTGCCGTATGTCTATGAGAATGGTTTTCGCCCCCGTTACCTTGACTTGATCATTGTCACACGGTGAGGCCCATAGGACAGCGGAAGTTCCTTCTATCTCAATCTTGCTTTTTTCCCATCAAGCCTTGCGTTTTATCCCCTTCTCCTAATGCTTCTATTGCTACGTTTAAACTAGTCCTATTTGCTTGGGGTGTTTCACGGAAGACGATGCATTGGCGGAAGCAAGTTTTCTCTCTCCAGAATCTTTGAATGGATTGTCACGGAACGCGGATTTTCCATTGTCTGATGATGATTCCCCTGCTAGGCAAATCTGCAGCCAATGTTATCCATTACGAACTTCTTCACCTTGATTGCCGATTGATGGTTGCGACGGCCTTTGCTTCGATCCATTTAGTGAAATAATGGCGATGGCAACGATTACAGAATGTGACTTTACCAGGTCTTTCGGGAAAGGTTCCAGGCTTAGGTCTAAATCCCCCATATAAAATGGCCATGGAGACGTGATGGGGTTCTACCTCGTGTCACGTTCTGCTTGCGGATTTCTTGGGAGTTCGGGACGGTGTATTTGAACATCATTGCATTCCCTTATCGTCTGTTCCTTGCATCTATATGCATTGTTGGCGAGTACCATATCCTGCTTGGAATTACCTTGGCAATCCACACGATATAGGGGCCGGGAATTGCATGTGCTTGGAACCTCACTGTATCTCTTGTAGGACATACGTTTGGCTGGGAGTGGTCCGATCGACGGAGCATGGTCCTAAAAAGGACTTCTGTACAGGGTTCCTATTTGATCATGGGCATCACTGAACGCTTTCCGACATCCGCTCTGGCCTTCTTTGTACTCCTCGGAAGGATTTCTTTTTGTAAGGTATGTTACTCACACATGGGTGTCAATCCATGTGTTACCGCTCTCTTCTTTCATTATCGTCATAGAATTTCCTTTTCGTTTATGGACGCTTTTCCTTTCAATCTTCCAACCGAGCACCTCATGTTTGTTAAAGATGCAGCGAAAGCTTTGGATAGACCGCGATCGGTGCTCAGACGTGAGTCTGCTTTCCTTGTTTTCATATTCGTTGGATATATGTTTGATGGAAAAATTCTGAAGCTTTTTGCTTGGAGTGTTTTTACTTTTGTTCATAGTACTGAACCATGCCTGATTCTTTGGCGGTTGTAAAAGCCAGTAACTTGATTGGCACAGTCTTGACGTCAAACTCATGTACTTGTAAGTTACTTTACACCCATTGCTATGCAATCCGAAGGACGGCTATTAGTGCATCACTATTCGGCTTCATTGTCGGTGCCTGAATCTAAAACTATTATTAAATTATTGTACATTCTTGCACCTTCGGATTTAATTAGTATTAGTCGTGCTTTCACCGCGTTGTGTTTGTCTTTTGCCTCTTTTTCTTTTTGAATCCCTATTTCTCGGTCGATTGCGTGGCAAAGAGGTGTAGGTGATAATTTTTTGTCAGCACCATTTCCCTAAGAACCTCGTCAGGACATAAGGTTACCTCAAGACCCTGCGGACCCCATTCCTGTCCCCCTGTGTTCTCACGGCGGGACGTTGGGAGATGCTTTGTGATTGTTGTTACACAATTGACGTCGCTCCATGGTGAGTTTTTAGGAAAAACGTGGTTGCAGCTTAAGCCGTCCCACGGCATGGCGGCCATCTCTGATTAGTACAAAGATTGTGTCGGTGTGTTTAGCGAGGTTGTGCTGGAAAGTCCCCTTGTCCGGGTCGGCCTTCAAGTGACTTGTAATGCCTGGATCTTGTTATTAGAGCCAAGAAGAAGTGTATGATTTTTGTCACAATTATTAAGTAAAACCGTGTAGCCTTACGTTGGGGACGGAACACTCCACGAGTTAGACATCGGCGTGAACGTAAGTATTCTTATTGTCAGAGTATGTTGTCGCAAGAGAAAATATAGATTAATTGTACTGTACTTTTGGGGTGTATTATTGTGTGTCTATTTGTTATAGGTGTCTGTACTAGAGGATTTTCTAGTATTTCGGTTACTTTGTAGTGGCCGGAGTGGCGGGGTCCCTTGTGGAGGCAATGCGGTCCGCGGTCAAATCGTGTCTTGAACGGACGCAGATGTTCTCAGCGGACGGATCCTTCTTAATAGGTGGATCCGCGGACGGCGTTCTACAAGGGGATCCCGCGGACGGATCTCGTAGGTTCGGGGTCGAGAGCACCGCGAGATTGGGCTTACATGCCCCCTAATATTGTATTAGTTTAGCCAAAAGAAGCCCAAGTTGATAATGTGGCCAAGCCCAGAGGCTTGGTTTTACTTACCCAACATTATACGTTCCTATCACTCACTGATTTAAAGTGTAAAATACTTGTGGTTAAAATAGACTTTTTTTGTAGTGTATACATACAATCGGTATCAATAAAAATAATCGTATACGATTACAAAGCTTTGTGAGTTGCAAAATATTGATCAATCTAGTGGCATTGCATGTCATATGTGTTTTACTGCAAAATTAGTATTCAATCAAATCTAGTTCATTTGACCCTTAACACGTTTGCCCTATATATGTCGATACGTCCATTTTGCCAATTTCACCTTTGCAATATAACATTAACCAATACTATGAAAGCCTGTCAATATTGCTAAGATATATTGTTTGCCAACTTGCAAAATTTGTCACCTCCAATATGCACAAAACACATACATGTGCCCAAGCTTTTCTACCATAAACTTTTGGTTATTTTCCTCAATATCTATGTACCCGTTAAATGTATGCGTTTAAATTTGGTCTAGTAATTCATAAAATAAGTAAATTAGAAGCCCATGCACTCTATATAACTCCAACTTCATATCACTTCATTTTACGTCCACCAAAAATGGAGTCCTCCAAGAAGCTTACTGCTCTTTTCTTGATTTCCATGTTCTTAGTCTCTACAGCAAACCCTGTTCTTGATTGTGGATCTTGTGGCAAGCCCATAATCTACCCACGAAATGCCCAATGCCTCTCCCACCTGTCCCAAAACTATCAGTACGCCGTTACGGTCAACAACACTCCCTCTTCCTCTCTGTCAGAACTCCTCTCCACCTAAGTCCCAAAGCTACCCCTCCCACAGTCCTCCAAACACTGTACCCGTTCCGTCCGGTTAAAGCCATACACTCCCTCGCCCTCCAAACGGTCCCAAAAGCTCCCTCTTCCACAGTACCAAAAGACCCCTTTCCGCACTCTGGTCCCCAAAACTTACCCGTGCCGCCGGTCAAACCCTAACATCCATCTCTCCAGTACCAAAATCTACCTCTCCCTTCCTGGTCCGCCCAAAAACTCCTCTCCACTAGGTTCAAAAGCTCCCTGTTCCACCCGTCCCATAGAACTCCCTCTCCACTCCCTCCCTGAACTCCACTCTACCACCTTGTCACCAGAAACTCCCTTGTCCGCACCCGTCCAAGAACTCCCTGTCCCACCCGGCCAGAAAAATCCCTTTACCTACCTAGTTCCAAAACTCCCATACAATCTACGTCTCTCTAACACCAGTTACATAACAACTCCACTTCCAAATCTACCCTACAATCCACTGTCCCGTCACAACCGGTCACACCCCAACGGAAAATACCATTGGCCCAGCCCACCAAAAGGTACACCCATAGTTAGTCACAACCACTTTGTCCATTGACACCCTGAAATTGGGAGCCTGTGTGGACCTTCTAGGAGGTTTAGTTCACGTTAACTTAGGTGACCCCGCAGTAAACAAATGTTGCCCGATTATAGCAGGATTAGCCGAGCTAGAGGCTGCAGTTTGCTTGTGCACAACCCTAAAGGTTAAGCTTTTGAATCTCAATATTTATCTACCAATTGCTCTTGAGCTACTCGTTGCTTGTGGCAAGACCCCTCCTCCTGGTTACACTTGCTCTATCTAAGTTAACAAAGGTCCCAACTCAGGTAACATTTTATATTCACAGTGATTCGTTAAAGCTTAACTCCAAGTTCCTAACCCTCATCCTAAAATTTTGTGCATGTTTTCATACATTGGCTACGCTAATTGGAGTTACACAATAAATTATATGTGCTTTCTTTTTTTGATACATGTAACTTTACAACCCAAGTACAAAAATGCTATGTATGGCCAGACACATAGTTTATTATATAGTATTAAATACCCTTGAATACTCGTTCCTGAGTGCTTATGGATGCATTAATTTTGCAGGGCTGACTAGTCGATGGAAGCGTCGATGAAATCGCCATGAGAGGATACCGCATATTGTTAATTTGGAGTTTCTTATGGATATTCTCTTTAATTTGTTGAACAGCAATTTTTTAAAGATGATTATTCTTTGCTGGTGTGTTTAATCGTTCAATTAATATTGTAAGAAATAGCATTATTCAATTAATCAATGATGTTTTTCTCTTGATATAAATTTGTTAACCTAGTTTCATTAACAAATAAAATGTTCAAATTAAGGTTGATGTAAAAATAGTTCACTACTACAAAAATTAATATAAATGTTCCATGATGAATTGAAGGACATAAAGAATGAAGTGGCTACATAGTATTCTTTTCATTTTAACGGCGAATTTTATAAAAATAGCATTCAAGCAAGATATTAGAGACATTAAACAGTTACAGTATTCAGTACAAGTGGTTGATCGATTGCAAATCCACCCAACCCAGTTGACGCTAAACGTGAGGTTAAACTATTGTACATTTTCTCGTTGCCTAGCTACCTATAAACCTATCAGCAAACTCGAACTCATGTATCATATTATCGAAAATTGATGATGATATACTCCACCAATGAGGCAAGTAAGTAATGAAATAGCTATTCATATATTGCATTTATATACTACAATAAAGCCACAAACATTCACATAATGCTCCTGGTGTACGTATATGTTTGTACGTTAAGTTCTATCTGTGCTTGTCTATATATGCTTCATAGACCTTGAACAGGCAACAGTGACGTGAAAATACAACAAGGATCTAACTCTACTGTATATTTAAGTTAAAAATCAGTAATGTGTCGTGCATAATGTACTTTGAATATGCATCAACGCATCCGGCTACCAGACCATCACAACCACATTATGACGTCTAAAATGAAACTTAAATTTTAAAATGTTCAATGAGGTTGATCTAATAAAAATGGTTGGAGACTTGGAGAAACCTCATGCAGTGTAAGTGTAGGAGAGAATCAATTTGTTCCAGCCTCTAGCTCTATTTGGTTTTTGTTCGGCAACAGATCATTAAAAAAGTGTTACCCCTGCTAGATATATGAATATTTCAAAGAACAATGGGTAGAAATATGCTAGACTCGTATTATCAAACTAATAAAGGACATTAACCCAAGATAACGTTGCTTGGAGCGGGCTTAAACCTTTCCGAGGACCGTTATATACAACGTCTAATTTTTTTTAGTTTCGTAACAACTAGTGTTCCTTAAAAACTTATTATCGCTTATTTTTGTGAGCATGGAGCTTTAAATTTGGCTTTATATCACACATCTACTTGAATTAAACTTAGCTTCATTCGAACAAGAAGATTTGGATTCTACATTGTACACTCAAGTTCAAATGTTCAATCCCTACATGCTACAACTTTGGGACGAATGAACCTTATGTTGGTTTTGAACAATAAGACTAAGCGAATATGATCACCTCCCAATACTGTGAGAGGACATATACACTCTCTTCAGCGACTTGCTGAACTTGCTTTCAACGTATTGTTCTTGGGTCGAGGTGTGTGACCGGTTAGCATTGATGGTTATCAACATGCCTTTTAATTTGTATATATATATATATATATATATATATATATATATATATATATATATATATATATATATATATATATATATATATATATAATATAGAGTTAGGAACAAATGAGAAGTTTCTTTAAAATAAAAAGGATAAGAAGTAACTATAATCGTATACCCGAGATGCACCGACTTAAATTAAATGCATCTCTATAATCTTAGATGCATTATAATGCATCATAATGTGTTTTCTAGCTTTTAATTAGATGCATATACGTATATTAGATGCATTTCATGATTTCTCTTATTTTTTGGTCCTCTACATGTGTCAAAATCATGAAAATCAATTTGCACCATCTACACATCAAATTAACGTTCGAAACTCAAAATGATGCATCTATATGAATAAAAATGCATCTAATGCAAGTCGTTGCATCTCAAATGTGTGGTTTTAGTCACTTCTCACCACTTCTTATTTTAATTTACTTCTCACTGGATCCCTACTCAAAATTACACAACGTTTATGTGAGTTGTTGATATCAACAAGATATCTAACAACTTAATAATCCAACGATTACAAAGACTAGAAAAAATACGGCACATACAGGAATACAAGAGTTGTTAGTGATGAGCCCAATTTTATTCAAGTACGTACAACAAATTAGGGACCATAACAACGATCCGTAATCATGATTCATGACTTAAGAACTAGATAAATAATC
>BQNB010050818.1:0-35000 GCA_026074375.1 Tanacetum coccineum | reverse complement strand
AATAGAGGATCACAACTGCATAAAAAAACAACACATAAAACATAAACACTTAAAAACGAAGGGTCCTTAATTTATGCTCAAAATAAGAAAAAGCACTTGGTTTTATCTCAAGGAGGTATTCATGTAACTCATGCATAAGGTCGAATAATCTTCTTTGGAAAATGATTACACGACTTGAACTGATATCCGGTAACGTATAACTGGTAATTGGTTAGGCTATTGATTATCTTTACCCTGTTATGGGCCAACAGCAACCAACAACTTCTAAATTTTAATGTTAACTTTTATAATTCTAGATTTTCAGGTTAATCCATGAGCAAAAAGAGGACAATTGATTCTTTTTACAAGCGAACAGAAGATGTTGTTGATGATCCCGAAATTCAAACCCAAACCCAAACACAACCTCAAACTTCAAAACAAGCTCAACCTCAAACTGAGACTCAAACAAATGGTGATAATATTATGGAAGAATCGTCGAAGCTGGAGTTGAATCCGAAACAATTGCTACATCGAATTCAAATTAGGCCAATTTAGATCATTTAATCCGTGATCCAGGCATGCGAACTCTAATATCGATCTATCCTAGTAACTTGCAAGATGAGATTAGACGAACTTATTACCGTAAAACACATGTTTCTTTAATTTATTAGGCATTTAGATCTTTGTTTTTTTTTTTAAGATTTGATATATTGGTTCGAATTTATATGGTTAACATTCTAAAATATTATGTCAGCCCACCTTAACTTGAAATCCTGGCTCCCCCCTGATCTTACCACTCATAAATGGTATTTATCAAATATTCATTCCTATTTATTTTTCCCGCCTAAATTTTACCTTCACTTGGCCCACTTTAAACACTCATGTTTCTTTTTTCTTCTGTGTTATTTATTTTGAAACCCAAATCCAATTTATCAAACCAAACAATAACAATCGTAATGATACATTTGATGTAATCCATTGTCATTCCACTCTACTCTTAAACTCATACCGATTGTGATTCACGACATCATACCAAACGCACCCTTAGTCTTTATAGGAGAGTACAAGTTTTGACTTTAAACAAGGATTGAATTTTTATCACAGCATCGTTGATGTTACACACCGAAACACAAAACTGAATCTAAAGCTTAATATCCAAGTAATCTAGGTTCAAAGTTAGTAGAATAAATGACATGTTTTGTCCCTGTGGTTTACTCAAAATTACATGTTTCGTCCTTGTTCGATTTGAATTACATAGATAATCTCTAATTTTCAAACTAATTGCATCGATGGTCCCTATTTTTCAAAACAGGGACCAACTGTGTAATAAATTTGTTTGAAATTTGTTACACGGATAGTCCCTATTTTCCAGAATAGAGACTATCAATGAAACATCTTAGATAGAATAGGGATTACATATGTAATTAAATCGAATAAAGATGAAACACGTAATTTTGGGTAAACTACATGGACGACACATGTAATTTATCCAAGTTAGTATAACTTGAGGTATGGCACAAGCTGATGACATTTTACATCATTTATATAGAACTAGCTTATACGCTCGTGAAATTCACGGGTAGCTAATAGAAGTTGTTGAATAACTTTTGAATAAAATTCTATAGCTTACAAGCTCGTGAAATCAAGGGTAGCTAAATAAAAAAGCAAAATTAATGAAAATACTATGCATTTATTAATAGAAATAGGTGGTAAATTTTGAATTATTAAATGTTAATATAAAAGTATAGATGTTTAACTCATATTAAAAAAATGTATTGTTGAAGCCTCATCTTGATATAAAATACATAAAGTCAAATCATAGTCACGAATAATTAATCAAATTTCATCTCAATTCTATAATATTCTTGGTTATGAATAATCCTAAACAGCCCGTAGATAAACTATTAAGGAGTTTCTATAAGCAATCCCTAACAGCCCCTTTAACATAGTGATGTCTTTTGTATATAATTAATCCCAAACACACCATGTATAAGCAATTAAGAAGTTTCAATGAGCAATCCCAAACAACTCCTTTAATATAGTGATATTCTTGTTTATATATAGGGAATCTCAAACGACCCATGTATACAAAATTAAGTAGTATCAATAAGTAATCCCAAACAGCCCTTTAATATGGTTATAGCATTTTGTTTTAGAGCTCAAATTTAATTCTTGAATTTTATTGAAAATTATGAATTTATAATAAGCTATTAGATGCTACACGTATCACAAAAGGAAAACAAACATGATGTTTATTTTTGAATTCTAATAACTCATTATATTATATTCCATAATTTTTTTAAATCTTATATGCATTTCTTTACGATTATGCTCTTTTGTAAATCCTATGCATTTCTTTTTTATCATACTCTTTGTAAACTTTAGTACATACGAATTGGGCTTTAATGTTATCATGGATAAATATGAAACTCTATGCGATACAAACAAAAAAATATAAAAATATTATAAGATATAATAAACTGAGAGTGTATAATAACTTGAAAATGAGACTTGATCATCAAATTTTTAAATTTCAAAAAAAAACATGATATAAAATATTCAAGATTTTAAGGCATATTTTTAGTAGACAATTATAAGAAGGATGCAAATTATAAATATTTTCAACATTAGTGACATAATTAATGATGTCATTAGTGATGTCATTAATAACATAATTGTGAGAATTCGTATTTTTAGGTAAATAAATTTATTATAATTTATTCTTATTTTTACCGTTAGTAAAAATTTTATTTTTACTTTTACCCGATTCAGAAATTTCACGTTCCTAGTCAAATTGGAGTCGTGCTTGGAATTAATTTATGTTTTAGCATTGGAGAAAATCGATAATTTCATATTTTAGTTCGGAAGCTTATTTATTACCCAACCCCCCCCCACGCCACCCAACCAACCCCCTCCACAACCTTTCATATTTTAATATTTCTTGACTTTTCCCGTGTTTCAGGTCAAAACCGCGTCAAAAATGGTATTTTTACAACTTTAACATTTTAAATAAAGGTTTAAGCCCAAACTAAACACTCCCTTTTATTTATTTTACTTCTCTTCCTAATCTTTAAAACAAACACCCCTTAATTGTTTTGAGCTCCAACAAAACCAAAAAACAAACACCCCCTTATTATATTTTCCTCCTTATATTTTATATATGTCGATACAAATTAGGAGACTAAATATTATCCCATATATAAAGAGTCTAATTCCTTTTAAAACATTTAGAAACACAGTTAATAAAAAATCTCGGTCTCTCCCTCCTTGTCTCTTTGTGTTCGACGCACCATCAACCACCATCACCAAATCATAACCAAAAATTCCCAAATCACTTCCAATCACTCCAAGATCATTCCTACATAAACTTCCATCATCCTTTTCAAATAAAATCAACCATGCAAAAACTTTTATTAAGTTCTTGATTTTTAAAGATTTTTGATTTTGAAGGGTTTGATCAAATTAGGTGCAATTAGTGTTACAAGGGGTTGAAGACTAGTGTTTTTACAAGATTTGAGGTTGTTTAAAATCAAGAGTTTGGTTATTTAGGTGTGTTTGGGGTTTCGGCATAAACAAGGAACCCACAAGGTTTCCTTGTTGATTTTCTTGCTTATCTTGCTGCATTGTAAGTATAATTTAGTTTTCCTTGATCATATTTAATTTTAGGGTAAAAGCCATAAATTACCAACGTACTTTCCAAAATTTCCCGACTCGAACCCTTTACTTTTTTATTAACACTGAAACCCACGTACTTTCAAATTTTTAACCGACTTGAACCAAACGTTTGTACCGTTAGTTATTATGTGGCAACGTTAGTCCATTTAGCTAACGATCGCTTTGCATCGTTAGTCCTTTAACAATAATTTTCTTTATATGATTTTTTACGTTTTCGCACGTTTTTTTTACGTTTTTGTCCTTTTTTTTACGATTTCGTCTGGTTTTTTACGTTTTTGTTTGTTTTTTTACGTTTTCGCGCGTTTTTTATGCTTTCGTCCGGTTTCTTACGCTTTCGTACGTTTTATTACGTCTTCGTCTGATGTTTTACGTTTTTGTCCGTTTTTTTACGATTTCGTCTAGTTTTACGTTTTCGTTTGTTCTTTTATGATTTCGCACGTTTTTTACGTCTTCGTTCGTTTTTTTACATTTTCGTCTGGTTTTTTAAAATTTCGTCTGTTTTTACGTTTTCGTCTGTTTTTTTTACGTTTTCTTCCGATCTTTTACGTTTTCGGTCTGTTTTTTTACGTTTTCGTCTGTTTTTTTATGTTTTCGTACGATTTAATCCGTCTTCGTACGATTTCGTCTGTATCTTACGTTTTTTTTACGTTTTCGTTTGTTATTTTACGTTTTTTACGTTTTTGTACGATTTAAAAATTCAAACGAAGATTTTAAAAAAACGTGCGAAAGCGTAAAAGAACAAAACCTGCGAAATTGTTTTTTACGTTTGTTCTTACGCTTTCGCACGTTTTTTTAAATCTTTGTTCGTTTTTTAAATTGTACGAAAACGTAAAAAAACGTAAAATAACAGACGAAAACGTAAATACAGACGGAATCGTACGAACACGGTTGAAATCATACGAAAACGTAAAAAAACGGACGAAAACGTAAGAGATCGGAAGAAAACGTAAAAACAGACGAAATCGTAAAAAAATGGTCGAAAACGTAAAACAACGGACGATAACGTAATAAAACGTACGAAAGCATAAGAACCCGACCGAAAACGTAAAAAATGCGCGAAAACATAAAAAAAACGGGCGAATACGCAAAAAAATAGACGAAAACGTAAAAAACCAGACAAAATCGTAAAAAAAGGGGCAAAAACTTAAAAAACGAGCGAAAACGTAAAAAATCATATAAAGAAAATTATTGTTAAAGGACTAACGATGCAAAGCGATCGTTAGCTAAATGGACTAACGTTGCCATATAATAACTAACGGTACAAACGTTTTGTTCAAGTCGGTTAAAAATTTAAAAGTACGTGGGTTTCGGTGTTAATAAAAAATTAAAGGGTTCAAGTCGGGAAATTTTGAAAAGTACGTTGGTAATTTATGGCTTTTACCCTTAATTTTATGTGCATGTGCTAAAAATCCCTAGGTATTGGTATTGGAGGTGTTCTTGAGGTTTGGATAAATTGTGATTATAGTATTGGATGAAGATTAGGCTTATAATGATGTTGTGATATTGCGAAAGTGTGAAAAATGAAGTTTGAAGGGGTTTAAAGCTACCCAAGTTAGTGCAGAAAATTAGAGTGCCGTATTCGGCCAAGTCAAACTTTGTAAAACTGAAATTATAACTTAAATTATGTTAGAGGACGTTAATAGCTTCGAGTCGATAGGTCGCATGTCCCGTAACTCTTAAAAATGAAGTTTTTATGGCCTCCGAAAGTTTAGAAATCAATAAAACCGAATTCTGCACTTTATATTTTAATATTTGCTGATGCGATTTTCGTGAGCCGTTTTGGGCCCTTTCTGGTCCGAATCGGCCTTCCGTTAAAACTAAGAAGTTGTTTAGAATGACGTTTTACCTTTCCACGAGGTTTGCTAAGTCTAAAAAAGTGTAATTGCAGGCCGAAAAGCTTAGAGAAAATCTGCGTTTTTCATATTTTTTTAGTTACATTAGACCTAAGAAAAGGGCATTTTCGTTTTCTGTCGAGTTTTGGGTCTCGGGTAAAACTAAAAAGTTGTTCAAAATGCCATTTTACTTTCCCTTAAGGCTTGCGAAGTCTGAAAATGGGCAATTTTGGGTTAAAAACCGAGGGTCAACCTAGAAAAGGCTTTAACTTAATAAAAGTCAAATTTAGTAAAAAAAATTGTAAAGAGATCATATGAAGTGGTAAGAGTCTTATAAACTAAAGAATGTTTAGGCGAGAAATATTATACTTCATAGGTCGGGTTAGAACTTTTTGTCACCTCTAAAAATAGTAAGGTCGAAAATTAGTAACTTTCTAAAAGTGGAAACTTTTTCTAAATAGAAATTAAACATAAAGGTAAATAGTTTGTAAGCTTAAAGAAAAACACTTGGGGTGTTATTATAAGAGTTTTAAGGCGCGTGTAGGGATTCTAAGCACATAATTATGTATATGCAATATATATGTACATATTTTTTTATATGCAATTATGCATTTACGTGGTAATATTTAAAGCTTCTAATGACGTACCACTTATATTTAGGTCGTGGTTGATTCGTTGGTGCTTATTCACTTTATTTGATTTCCTGTCCGGCTACTTCTACCTACGGTGAGTTCATAGCCCCACATTTTCTCTTTTAATAGTTTTCATAAACTGTTTTCGGGTGAGTATGCATGTCGTATTCTAAGCACAAAATTTTATGATTTCTTTTTCTTATGCGTTACATGACTTTTAATACATGGTTGTTTACTCATGAATTTACTAAAGCTTGTTTTTGCTTACTACATGATTTGAGATCACTGAATTCTTATATTAATAAACTGAGAGTTATGTGCTTATTACTTGTTTTACATTGGACACAAGTGTTCGTTATTTGTATGCTTATTCAAGTTCCCTATTATTGCCTAAGTACCCTTTGCCATTAAGTCCCCTTTTCTATCATGAACTGTTAGTTACTAGCTGGGTAAACGCAAGTGTTATGGATAGATCTATCGGGATTGACAATCCCCATCTGGGATGTGGTTTCTAGATAACCATTGACGCATTTAACATTTGAGGTATTTCGTAGGATGTTTGGCAGCATCTGTATTTCTTTTAGGGCACAAAACTCGAGTACTGGTTTGATTACATTACATTACATGTTAAGGTTCGGTGTCATGAGCTTAATGCAATAATATATGTTTTGGACTACTGAATTCGTTTCGTAGTCTAGTATTACTTAAATCTTGTGGTCCACTATTGAACGTTACTTGATTTATATAATCATTACTGGGATTTTGGAAATAATACTTTGAAATGTTGTAACACTACTTTTCTTTTAGAAATATTACTTGAATTATTTCAACATTGTTTTTACTTAAACCTATGAATTCACCAACATTATTGTTGACGTTTTTGCATGTTATTTTTTCTATGGTTATTTATTGCTGTGATGCATTGGGAAAACTTTCGAGTCGGCGGATATATTTTTAATGGCTTGGACTATTTGATACCATTTAACAATGTTTTAAAAATGTTTTTGTTACATTATAAATGGGACAGGTTGAACTATGTATTTTATAAAAAAAAATCGATGTTGACTTTTCAACGTCTCATTAGACTCGTTTTCTATAAGTGTGTGTATGAACTTAGAAGTAGCACCCCAAGTGGTATTCTTTGCAATGTTGTAATTTTGGGGTGTTACAGAGTGGTAATCAGAGCCTGGTATAGAGAATAGGTCATATTCAAAACCTAAAAAACTATTACCGTTTTTCAAAAACTTTAAGAGTCATTCACTTGCCGATATCGCGTATGCTTGCTCACAGGTAACTTATATGCCCTCTTTTGCATCTTTATTTCTATTACATTAATAATTAGTATATAATACTTGGTTATGCTTTTGCTCACTTACGTATATCTTATGATTCCTTACTATTTACCTTATATCGGTTGGTTATATATATATTGACCACTCCGGCTATTGCGTACTTCCTGCTTAAAATATTTAGGCAGATATTTAATATATTGTAACCACCTAGGACCCCTTGCACTATAAAAGGAGGTCCTAGGGTGTAGAGATAATCATCACTTTGACACACACACATTCTCTACATGTATTTCTCTCTTACTTAGTTAGCTTCAAGGTTGTAAACCCTGTTACTGTTCATAGTAACTGTATTAATATATTAAGGCTACAAAGTTTGATTTATTTCTATTGTTCTTCTTACATATAAAGATTAGTTTCCGCATAGTCTTTGTATTTTGATCAAGGTTTCCAAGATCGTTATTGAAAGGTTTTCAACATACCATATTCTTTGTAAATCTTATATGCATTTCTTTACGATTATGCTCTTTTGTAAATCCTATGCATTTCTTTTTTATCATACTCTTTGTAAACTTTAGTACATACGAATTGGGCTTTAATGTTATCATGGATAAATATGAAACTGTATGCGATACAAACAAAAAAATATAAAAATATTATAAGAAATTATAAACTGAGAGTGTATAATAGCTTGAAAATGAGACTTGATCATCAAAATTTTAAATTTTCAAAAAAAAAACATGATATCAAATATTCAAGATTTTAAGGCATATTTTTAGTAGACAATTATAAGAAGGATACAAATTATAAATATTTTCAACATTAGTGACATAATTAATGATGTCATTAGTGATGTCATTAATGGCATAATTGTGAGAATTCGTATTTTCAGGTAAATAAATTTATTATAATTTATTCTTAATTTTACCGTTAGTAAAAATTTTATTTTTACTTTTACCCGATTTAGAAATTTCACGTTCCTAGTCAAATTGGAGTCGTGCTTGGAATATTTATCCGTTTTTAGCATTTGAGAAATCGATAAATTTCATATTTTAGCTTCGAAAGCTTATTTATTCATATTTTAATATTTCTCGACTTTTCCCGTGTTTCAGGTCGAAACCACGTCAAAAATGGTATTTTTACAACTTTAACATTTTAAATAAAGGTTTAAGCCCAAACCAAACACTCCCTTTTATTTATTTTACTTCTCCTCCTAATCTTTAAAATAAACACCCCTTAATTGTTTTGAGCTCCAACAAAACCAAAAACCAAACACCCCCTTATTATATTTTCCTCCTTATATTTTATATATGTCGATACAAATTAGGAGACTAGATATTATCCCATATATAAAGAGTCTAATTCCTTTTAAAACATATAGAAACACAGTTAATAAAAATCTCGGTCTCTCCCTCTTTGTCTCTCTGTGTTCGACGCACCATCAACCACCATCACCAAATCATAACCAAAAATTCCCAAATCACTTCCAATCACTCCAAGATCATTCCTACATAATCCCCCCATCATCATTTTCAAATAAAATCAACCATGCAAGAACTTTTATTAAGTTCTTGATTTTTAAAGATTTTTGATTTTGAAGGGTTTGATCAAATTAGGTGCAATTGGTGTTACAAGGGGTTGAAGACTAGTGTTTTTACAAGATTTGAGGTTGTTTAAAATTAAGAGTTTGGTTATTTAGGTGTGTTTGGGGTTTCGGCATAAACAAAGAACCCGAAAGGTTTCCTTGTTGATTTTCTTGCTTATCTTGCTACATTGTAAGTATAATTTAGTTTTCCTTGATCATATTTAATTTTAGGGTAAAAGCCATAAATTACCAACGTACTTTCCAAAATTTCCCGACTTGAACCCTTTACTTTTTTATTAACACTGAAACCCACGTACTTTCAAATTTTTAACCGACTTGAACCAAACGTTTGTACCGTTAGTTATTATGTGGCAACGTTAGTCCATTTAGCTAACGATCGCTTTGCATCGTTAGTCCTTTAACAATAATTTTCTTTATATGATTTTTTACGTTTTCGCTCGTTTTTTTACGTTTTCGTCCGTTTTTTACGTTTTCGTACTCTTTTTTACGTTTTCGTCCGTTTTTTACGATTTCGTCTGGTTTTTTACGTTTTCGTCTGTTTTTTTGCGTTTTCGCCCGTTTTTTACGTTTTCGTCCGTTTTTTTTACGATTTCGTCTAGTTTTACGTTTTCGTTTGTTCTTTTACGATTTCGCACATTTTTTACGTCTTCGTTCGTTTTTTTACATTTTCGTCTGGTTTTTTAAAATTTCGTCTGTTTTTACGTTTTCGTCCGTTTTTTAACGTTTTCTTCCGATCTTTTACGTTTTCGGTCCGTTTTTTTACGTTTTCGTTTGTTTTTTTACGTTTTCGTACGATTTCAACCGTGTTCGTACGATTTCGTCTGTATCTTACGTTTTCGTCTGTTATTTTACGTTTTTGTACGATTTAAAAAATCAAACGAAGATTTTAAAAAAAGGTGGGAAAGCGTAAAAGAACAAAACGTGCGAAATCGTTTTTTACCTTTGTTCTTACGCTTTCACACGTTTTTTTAAATCTTCGTTCGTTTTTTAAATTGTACGAAAACGTAAAAAAAACGTAAAATAACAGACGAAAACGTAAAAAAATGTAAATACAGACGGAATCGTACGAACACGATTGAAATCATACGAAAACGTAAAAAAACGGACGAAAACGTAAGAGATCAGAAGAAAACATTAAAAGATGGACGAAAACGTAAAAACAGACGAAATCGTAAAAAAATGGTCGAAAACGTAAAACAAATGACGAAAACGTAATAAAACGTACGAAAGCGTAAGAACCCGACCGAAAACGTAAAAAATGCGCGAAAACATAAAAAAACGGGCGAAAACGCAAAAAAATAGACGAAAACGTAAAAAATCAGACGAAATCATAAAAAAAGGGGCAAAAACTTAAAAAAATAAGCGAAAACGTAAAAAATCATATAAAGAAAATTATTGTTAAAGGACTAACGATGCAAAGCGATCGTTAGCTAAATGGACTAACGTTGCCATATAATAACTAACGGTACAAACGTTTTGTTCAAGTCGGTTAAAATTTTAAAAGTACGTGGGTTTCGGTGTTAATAAAAAAGTAAAGGGTTCAAGTCGGGAAATTTTGAAAAGTACGTTGGTAATTTTTGGCTTTTACCCTTAATTTTATGTGCATGTGTTAAATTATGTGCTAAGAATCCCTAGGTATTGGTATTGGAGGTGTTCTTGAGGTTTGGATAAATTGTGATTATAGTAGTGGATGAAGATTAAGCTTATAATGATGTTGTGATATTGCGAAAGTGTGAAAAATTGAAGTTTGAAAGGGTTTAAAGCTACCCAAGTTAGTGCAGAAAATTAGAGTGCCGTATTCGGCCGAGTCAAACTTTGTAAAACTGAAATTAGAACTTAAATTATGTTAGGGGACGTTAATAGCTTCGAGTCGATAGGTCGCATGTCCCGTAACTCTTAAAAATGAAGTTTTTATGGCCTCCGAAAGTTTAGAAATCAATAAAACCGAATTCTGCACTTTATATTTTAATACTTGCTGATGCGATTTTCGTGAGCCGTTTTGGGCCCTTTCTGGTCCGAATCGGCCTTCCGTTAAAACTAAGAAGTTGTTTAGAATGACGTTTTATCTTTTCGCGAGGTTTGCTAAGTCTAAAAAAATGTAATTGCAGGCCGAAAAGCTTAGAGAAAATCTGCGTTTTTCATATTTTTTTTAGTTACATTAGACCTAAGAAAGGGGCATTTTCATTTTCTGTCGAGTTTTGGGTCTCGGGTAAAACTAAAAAGTTGTTCAAAATGTCATTTTACTTTCCCTTAAGGCTTGCAAAGTCTGAAAATGGGCAATTTTGGGTTAAAACCCAAGGGTCAACCTAGAAAAGGCTTTGACTTAATAAAAGTCAAATTTAGTAAAAAAAATTGTAAAGAGATCATATGAAGTGGTAAGAGTCTTATAAACTAAAGAATGTTTAGGCGAGAAATATTATACTCCATAGGTCGGGTTAGAACTTTTTGTCACCTCTAAAAATAGTAAGGTCGAAAATTAGTAACTTTCTAAAAGTAGAAACTTTTTCTAAATAGAAATTAAACAGAAAGGTAAATAGTTCGTAAGCTTAAAGAAAAACACTTGGGATGTTATTCTAAGCACATAGTTATGTATATGCAATATATATGTACATATTTTTTTATATGCAATTATGCATTTACGTGGTAATATTTAAAGCTTCTAATGACGCGCCACTTATATTTAGGTCGTGGTTGATTCGTTGGTGCTTATTCACTTTATTTGATTTCCTGTCCGGCTACTTCTACCTACGGTGAGTTCATAATCCCACATTTTCTCTTTTAATAGTTTTCATAAACTGTTTTTGGGGTGAGAATGCATGCTCGTTTACTAAGCAAAATTTATTGATTTCTACTACTTAAGCGTTACATGACTTTTAATACATGGTTGTTTACTCATGAATTTACTAAAGCTTGATTTGCTTACTACAAGATTTGAGATCACTGAATTCTTATATATAAAAACTGAGAGTTTTGAGCACATTACTTGTTTTACATTGGACACAAGTGTTTTTCATTTGTATGCTATTCCAGATCATATTATTGCATAAGTACCCTTTGCCATTAAGTCCCCTTTTCTATCATGAACCGTTAGTTACTAGCTGGGTAAACGCGAGTGTTATGGATAGATCTATCGGGATTGACAATCCCCGTCTGGGCTGTGATTTCTAGATAACCATTGACGCATTTAACATTTGAGGTATTTCGTAGGATGTTTGGCAGCATCTGTATTTCTTTTAGGGCACAAAACTCGAGTACTGGTTTGATTACATTACATTACATGTTAAGGTTCGGTGTCATGAGCTTAGTGCAATAATATATGTTTTGGACTACTGAATTCGTTTCGTAGTCTACTATTACTTAAATCTTGTGGTCCACTATTGAACGTTACTTGATTTATATAATCACTACTGGGATTTTGGAAATAATACTTTGAAATGTTGTAACGCTACTTTTCTTTTAGAAATATTACTTGAATTATTTCAACATTGTTTTTACTTAAACCTATGAATTCACCAACATTATTGTTGACGTTTTTGCATGTATTTTCTCAGGTTATTATATTGCTAGTTGTGCATTGGGAGCTTTCGAGTCGCGCGGATATATTTTTAAAGGCTTTACTATTTGAGTACCATTTAACAAATGTTTTAAAAATATTTTCTGTTACATTACAAATGGGACCTGTTGTAACTCTGATATTTTATAAAAAAATTCGAATGGTTGACTTTTCAAAACGTCTCACTTAGACTCGTTTTCTATAACTTGTGTGTATGAACTATGAAGTAGCACCCCAAGTGGTATTCCGTTGCATTGTTGTGATTTTGGGGGTGTTACAGAGTGGTATCAGAGCCCTGGTTATAGAGAACTAGGTCATATTCAAAACCTAAACTATACCGTTTTTCAAAAACTTTTAAGAGTCATTCACCATTGTCCGATATCCGCGCATGCTTGCTCCTAGGTAACTTATATGCTCTCTTTTGCATCCTTATTGCTATTACATTAATAATTAGTATATAATACTTGGTTATGATTTCACTCACCTACGTCTATCTTATGACATCATACTATTTGCCTTATATCGATCGGTTATATATTAACCACTCCGACTATCGCGTACTTCCTGCTTTCTTGTTTTCCCCCTCGAACGTCAATACTAGTGTTATATAAGGATACTCGTACATATATGAGTTACTTTCTTCTCAAATTCTTACGGGATCACCGCCATCTATATATATATATATAAGAGTAATTCATATAAGTGTTGACTATTTACGGTTACTTTCGTCTATTTTTGGAACTTTCGAGTAAAGTTAGTGTGATGTCGAATGAACTTTTAGTTTGAGGTCTGTGACCATAGTACTTTGTTGGGTAAGTCAACATACAAGGTGTATGTAGGGCTTTGGATGGAGCCGTAACTCCTCCGGATGAGTTAGTTACGCCCAAATTAGTGAAACTAGTCCAAATGGGTGACCAACAGATAGTTGGTGTTTTAATGGGAAAACTTTGGCTTAAAGCCTACTATATCTGTATATGAATGAAGAGTCTAATATCTCGGGTCCTAGTGGCGAGTTGGGTGGAACGCCAACTCTTCCGGATGGTCGAGATTCGACCAAAAACCGTGGAAACAAACTTAGTGTTTACCCAGAATTTGTAATGCAGATAGTTAGGCTTATAACTAATTTTATTTGTTTTGAAGGCTAATGGGTTTTTACATAGGGGAAGGTTACAACATATGAGGACCATGTGTTTGGCAGCCACGGATTGTTTGATTCGAATTTCTTTAGATAGAGCCTTAACCATTCCGGATGAATGAGTTACGACCAAAATGGTTAAAATAACTAAAAATTATGGCCAGAATTTCAAATGAATTTATGTCAAGATTTTTTTCATACTAAGTACCCCATTTTTTAGATCAAACCTGTAGGATTTAGATAAACTTAAACATGGGCTTTTGTTTTGAGTCAAACGGAGTTATAAAATATGAATTATGCTAAAAATGGTGGAGCAAGAAAACATTTTAAATAATCAGATTTGGCACATGAGGGTAAAATGATAATTTCACTTACGATCTGAACATTTTGAATTAAATCTCTTGTAATCTTAGTAAACTAGAGTCTAATGGCTTGTCTGAGGCGAAAACCTCATGTTTATACCTATTACGAATTTTGAGATAAAAGTCCATTAAGTCGAGCGAGGGCAGAATTGTTATGTGATATTAATTACTACATATGTGTATAGCACTATGGTACGTCTTAATAAGTTCTTTTACTTCAATATTTTATGAGCGATGTGGTGATCTCTGAAGCATTTACGCTACTTTATTTTCGTTTGACGATATTGACATTCGGTATACTTTGTCAATTCCATTAGTTATCTTGTCGTTCGACTCCGAGTTCGAACACTCTTCTTATGCTTTTGAATCGCGTATGTTGTTTTCGTAAATCTATCATTCTGAAATCTTCCAATTGATGGGAGCATGACTTTATCTTGTTATCTCGGATCGTACGGCCTTTTGGCACATACCCTTGGAATTAGATTGTCTAGCGTCTCATTATCCTTCTCGTCACTTCTTATGATTTTGAAGAATCATGCCATCAAGGAGACACCCTTTTTACTTAATGTAGCTTTTGGTCTTGTTTTGATATTGTGTTTTGTGTCGGCCATACTTAAGTAGGATGATTTATAATCATCTTATTAAAATGAATTAGGACGCTTCTTCATTTTAATAAGGAAATTATAAACCGCCAAACCATAAGTTCATAATTCTTACTTACATGGATTAAAACGCCTCTTTATGTAAGTGACGAATTGTGAATGAGTGGGCTTATGTGTATCTGACATAGCGTGTGTTCATCCATACGAATCATTCATTGCCTTTACTCTTCGAATCGCCATCATTATTGCTTTTGCACAAATAGCTATCTTGAACTTCTTTCGACTCGTTAAATTCTTCGTTTTCAATGGATTTTTCTTCGAGTCATGTATTTTATCCTTCCTTTTTAAGGATTCTCACGACACTCAATCTGTTCGCTCACGCACATTGCATATAATTGATGCTTTGACTATTGTTCATTCAATTTTCGTTAGAACTCATGTAAAGGATCAGAGTTCACATGAAGCGTGAGAATCAATTTAAGAATAAGTACCCGCATCTTTTCGCCTCAACTTCGTCTGCAGCCTCCAGTAGAACTCTGGGGACTAGAGTTCCCTTAGGGGGATCGACTGTGAGAATTTGTATTTTCAGGTAAATAAATTTATTATAATTTATTCTTATTTTTACCGTTAGTAAAAATTTTATTTTTTCTTTTACCCGATTCAGAAATTTCACGTTCCTAGTCAAATTGGAGTCGTGCTAGGAATATTTATCCGTTTTTAGCATTTGAGAAATCGATAAATTTCATATTTTAGCTTCGAAAGCTTATTTATTCATGTTTTAATATTTCTCGACTTTTCTCATGTTTCAGGTCGAAACCGCGTCAAAAATGGTATTTTTATAACTTTAACATTTTAAATAAAGGTTTAAGCCCAAACTAAACACTCCCTTTTATTTATTTTACTTCTCTTCCTAATCTTTAAAACAAACACCCCTTAATTGTTTTGAGCTCCAACAAAACCAAAAACCAAACACCTCCTTATTATATTTTCCTCCTTATATTTTATATATGTCGATACAAATTAGGAGACTAGATATTATCCCATATATAAAAAGTCTAATTCCTTTTAAAACATATAGAAACACGGTTAATAAAAAAATCTCGGTCTCTCCCTCCTTGTCTCTCTGTGTTCGACGCACCATCAACCACCATTACTAAATCATAACCAAAAATTCCCAAATCACTTCCAATCACTCCAAGATCATTCCTACATAAACCCCCATCATCCTTTTCAAATAAAATCAACCATGCAAAAACTTTTATTAAGTTCTTGATTTTTAAAGATTTTTTATTTTGAAGGGTTTAATCAAATTAGGTGCAATTGGTGTTACAAGGGGTTAAAGACTAGTGTTTTTACAAGATTTAAGGTTGTTTAAAATCAAGAGTTTGGTTATTTAGGTGTGTTTGGGGTTTCGGCATAAACAAGGAACCCACAAGGTTTTCTTGTTGATTTTCTTGCTTATCTTGCTACATTGTAAGTATAATTTAGTTTTTCTTGATCATATTTAATTTTATGTGCATGTGTTAAATTATGTGCTAAGAATCCCTAGGTATTGGTATTGGAGGTGTTCTTGAGGTTTGGATAAATTGTGATTATAGTATTGGATGAATATTAGGCTTATAATGATGTTATGATATTGCGAAAGTGTGAAAAATCGAAGTTTGAAGGGGTTTAAAGCTACCCAAGTTAGTGCAGAAAATTAGAGTGTCGTATTCGGCCGAGTCAAACTTTATAAAACTAAAATTAGAACTTAAATTAAGTTAGGGGACGTTAATAGCTTCGAGTCGATAGGTCGTATGTCCCGTAACTCTTAAAAATGAAGTTTTTATGGCCTCCGAAAGTTTAGAAATCAATAAAACCGAATTCTGCACTTTATATTTTAATACTTGCTGATGCGATTTTCGTGAGCCGTTTTGGGCCCTTTATGGTCCGAATCGGCCTTCTGTTAAAACTAAAAAGTTGTTTAGATTGACGTTTTACCTTTTTGCGAGGTTTGCTAAGTCTAAAAAGTGTAATTGCAGGCCGAAAAGCTTAGAGAAAATCTGCTTTTTTCATATTTCTTTAGTTACATCCGAACTGAGAAATGGGCATTTTCGTCCTTTTTAGTCGAGTTTTGGGTCTCGGGTAAAACTAAAAAGTTGTTCAAAATGCCGTTTTACTTTCCCTAAAGGCTTGCGAAGTCTAAAAATGGGCAATTTTGGGTTAAAAACCGAGGGTCAACCTAGAAAAGGCTTTGACTTAATAAAAGTCAAATTTAGTAAAAAAAATTGTAAAGAGATCATATGAAGTGGTAAGAGTCTTATAAACCTAAGAATATTTAGGCGAGAAATATTATACTCCATAGGTCGGGTTAGAACTTTTTTGTCACCTCTAAAAATAGTAAGGTCGATAATTAGTAACTTTCTAAAAGTGGAAACTTTTTCTAAATAGAAATTAAACGGAAAGGTAAATAGTTCGTAAGCTTAAAGAAAAACACTTGGGATGTTATTATAAGAGTTTTAAGGCGCGTGTAGGGATTCTAAGCACATGGTTATGTATATGAAATATATATGTACATATTTTTTTATATGCAATTATGCATTTACGTGGTAATATTTAAAGCTTCTAATGACGCGCCACTTATACTTAGGTCGTGGTTGATTCGTTGGTGCTTATTCTCTTTATTTGATTTCCTGTCCGACTACTTTACCCCCCCCCCCAACAACCCTACCAGGAGTTCATAGCCCCACTTTTTCTCTTTTAATAGTTTTCATAAACTGTTTTCGGGGTGAGAATGCATGCTCGTTTACTAAGGAAATTTATTGATTTCTACTACTTAAGCGTTACATGACTTTTAATACATGGTTGTTTACTCATGAATTTACTAAAGCTTGATTTGCTTACTACATGATTTGAGATCACTGAATTCTTATATATGAAAACTGAGAGTTTTGAGCACATTACTTGTTTTACATTGGACACAAGTGTTTTTCATTTGTATGCTATTCTAGATCATATTATTGCCTAAGTACCCTTTGCCATTAAGTCCCCTTTTCTATCATGAACCGTTAGTTACTAGCTGGGTAAACGAGAGTGTTCTGGATAGATTTATCAGGATTAACAATCCCCGTCTGGGCTGTGGTTTCTAGATAACCATTGACGCATTTAACATTTGAGGTATTTCGTAGAATGTTTGGCAGCATCTGTATTTCTTTTGGGGCACAAACCTCGAGTACTGGTTTGATTACATTACATTACATGTTAAGGTTCGGTGTCATGAGCTTAGTGCAATAATATATGTTTTGGACTACTGAATTCGTTTCGTAGTCTACTATTACTTAAATCTTGTGGTCCACTATTGAACGTTACTTGATTTATATAATCACTACTGGGATTTTGGAAATAATACTTTGAAATGTTGTAACGCTACTTTTCTTTCAGAAATATTACTTGAACTATTTCAACACTGTTTTTACTTAAACCTATGAATTCACCAACATTATCGTTGACGTTTTTGCATGTATTTTCTCAGGTTATTATATTGCTAGATGTGCATTGGGAGCTTTCGAGTCGCGCGGATATATTTTTAAAGGCTTTACTATTTGAGTACCATTTAACAAATGTTTTTAAAATGTTTTCTGTTACATTACAAATGGGACCTGTTGTAACTCTGATATTTTATAAAAAAAATTGAATGGTTGACTTTTCAAAACGTCTCACTTAGAGTCATTTTCTGTAACTTGTGTGTATGAACTATGAAGTAGCACACCGAGTGGTATTCCGCTGCATTGTTGTGATTTTGGGGGTGTTACAATAATCATGTGTTGGAGGGAGATTAAAAAAGATTTTGTTTTATTATATATATAGATAATCATTTATTGGCATACATATACCACTTAGTTCCTTGGGTGTCATAACGTCCGGACCGGCGTGATGGTGACATGGCAGCCGCTGAATAGTTTACAGGTTCGTTTTTATTTTAAAACTTTGCTTTCAAAATACTTAGATTCGAGTAGTATGTTTAACCAACCAACGATATGAATCAACAAGTAAAAATCTAAACTAATAGTAAATAGCAATCACAACCATATAAATAGATGAGAGAAGGAACAATCAAACCAAGACAACAAGATTTATAGTGGTTCGGCTACGAAGCTCTTCTTCGCCCTACTTCACTCCCCGAGTATCCTACTCGATATTTCATTATGTCAACAAGCTCCCTTCAGGTGGAGAAAACCATTTACACGTCGCTTACGTTATTTTCCGACACTAAGCTAAATGACGAGTCCTAATCTTAGCTAGAACCAATCTACCACTTCACAATCACTACACGATCACTAGATCTACACTATCGGATTTACACAATATCCGAATCATACAAATACACAAGATAATTACATTGGATATTTGATACTTAGAAGAAAAGAAGAGAGATCACTAATCAACACTTCGTTTCTTGGCGAATACGAGTGTTCTTCTCTTGCACTTGAATGAGAGGGAAGAGATGAGAAGAAGATATTAGATCACTTGAAACAAGATCAAGATATTTAGTGAGAGAAAGAAGGTTTTTAGAGAGATAAAGAAGTGTGAGAAAATTCATGCAAAGAGGTCTGATTTTCTGCAAGGAATGTAGCAGTATTTATAGGCAGGAAAATCCAACGGTCACTGGCGGCGGTCCCGGCGGTCCCAGATATATCTGGGGGCCGCCAGGCCTATAAGGGGCCGCCTAGTAGACTACGCTCCCTTTTTTGTCTTTTTGTGAGGAAGGTTGTATCTGGTATAAAAGCTTCCGTTTTGGAAGGAAAATTTGAATTTCAAATTTTAAGTTTTTAATAAAACTTTTCTTTAAATTAGAAAATATTTTGTATAATTAATTTTATAAATTCTTTTGTAAAAATGTAATAGATAAAAGAAAAATATTTTCTTGATCACTAATCATGCTTAATGATTTGTTTGTTCATACCTTAAGTGATTACTAATCTTAAAAAAAAAAAAAAGAATGGAATTTTACGATTAATAATTTATAAACGTTTAATTTTATCGTAAACATTTTTACATTTTGTTATTATCAAAACGTTGAGAGGACGAAAAATATAAATAACGTTTTTAGACATTATTTGTATTAACAATATCTCACTTTTTGATGATGACAAAATATAAACTCATTTTGTATAAAATTAATAGTTACACATTATTAATGAGTTTTGTTCCATTTCTCCCCCTTTTTGTCGAATTCAAAAAGGATGACCGTCGAGTAGTTGTAGGAAGAAAGAAATCGACGATATCAAGACTCCCCTTGATGTATGCTCCCCCTCGTTCGGGGCACCAAGGAATCGATCTTACAAAAATTGTTTGCTACAAAACAAAGTTAGAGATACAAGTGCAAGACAAATATATTTTAAGCAACACATTAGATTTAAGTCACCCAAAAAAGAGTTTCATTCAACAATTAAGAAACTCATACAATAGCAAATGCAAGTAATACATTCATATAACTTAAGATAAAACTAGAACTAATACAAGATAATTAATCCATAAGACACACTACATACTTCATGAGATAAAGAGAGACAATACTACATAAATCCTAAATGATTCATGATTCATAAAGAATGACTTTTTGAGCAAAAAGGTTTTAGGTGACACGTTTATGAAAACTTTTAAAGCCATTTCAAGGTGGAGGTGGAAAGTGTGAGGTGATTGTGGTAGTGAGGAGATACTCAAGATGAGCAAACATAATGTTTATCTCATCCCTCAAGGTTAAGAGAAGAGTTCGGTTGTGAAAGCAACATATGCAAGTTGACCCATGGTAGTTGTAGTAAAAAGGGTGGCCCATGATAGGTGGTTGAGGTTGTGGTGGAGATGGTGGAGATGGAGTATCATGAATGTGATCAAAAGGAGTGATTGGTGACAAAGAGAGTGTGATATCCAAAGAATGATGACTTTGAAGTGGTTGAGGGTTTAGATGTCTAGGAGGAACATCTGAAATATTATCAAGCAAAGGGTTTAAATGATGAGGAGAAGTTGGTTCATTTGAAGATTGTGGTGAAATTTGAAGTTTTGATTGAAAAGAAGAAGATGTGTTCTCTTGGCTTGATAAGATTTGATTAGTGGATGTGGTTTTTGATGGTGCATTTGAAGAAGTTAAAGATGAAGAAGTTGTTGTTGGAGAATGTGTGGTGGTGACATCTTCATCACTAGAGATGTTAAAAAGAGTTGTCTAGCAGGGATTATGGTTAGTTTGATTTTCTTGGAAGGGTTAGAAGAAGAAGCTTTGGTGGAATTCATGGTAGAATTGTTTGAGAAAGATGAAGATGGTAAGAAGAATGAGAAAGATGGCTTATTTAATTTGAAAGCAAATGATCAAAGTAGAAAAGCATGAGAATTTAGGAAACAAGTTAAGTTTAGTTGGGTCTAAGAGAGAATAGTCAACTGCACAGAAAATTAGATAGCCATAGTAAAATTTTCGTGACTTCTGATGGCGGTCCCATATATACATGACGATCCCAAATATATTAGGGGGGCCGCCCCATGTTTATAGGGGCCCTTTTCTGAAGGCAGGAAAATTTTCTAGTTTTCCTGATTTTCTGCAGATCCAAGGAAAAATTTATATTTCCCTCTTTTGCAATCAACTCTATTTCATCATGAATTATCTGACACTTAACAATTAAATTCATAACACTTATCATACTAAATTCAATCAAAGATACACATATATGCGTATTGACTAAGGGATAAGCATGCATATCATCATAGAGGTAATTATAATGTGTCAAGTACCATGAAAACATGTGTTTAGGATGATAAAATCGAAAGATCATCCAAGGCAAGTTTTGTTGCCCGTACCACGTACTAAGTTATCACTAAATAACATAAGTAAGTTACCACTAAATAATATAAGTTTAAGTACTTAAGCATCATAAAGTAATAAGTAATATAATTAATAATGTCACAAGGCACATTCCATATTGCTCACTTCCTCATATTTCTCCACAAGTTTCTAAGCCTTTCCGATTGACCTTAAATCCACCAACTATGCTCATCCGAATTTGAACCTTGATGGTTGACGATTTTGGTTTGACGGGTTAAAAAGGATCCAAGTTAGTTTCAATATTAAGATGGGTTTTGAAAAACTGCGGAACTTCATTTGTGTGTTAACGAGTTGACATAACGAATGGGGGAAGGAGTGCTTGCACGCGAGGTCCCCTCGCCATTCCATCATCATCATCGTTAAGATGAGAGAAGGATGGTTGGTCAAAGGCGGAAGAAGAAGAAGTGGAGTGACGACCTCTTCTCGTGCCACGATCCTTTCTAGTTTTTCGCTCTTGTTGAGCGGCATAAGGATTCATGACACGATCGTACAAGACATATGACTCATTGTACAATTCATGATTTTCATTCATGATGAGTTTAAACAAACGGGTCAACAACATACCATAGGGTAAAATCAACCGCTTTTCTTTAGTGACTCTCTCTATTCGTTTTGCCATATAATAGGTAAGGTTGAAATTTTCGGAGTGCACAACACAATAAAGCATGTAACAAAGACACGCGGGAACATGGTCCCGATTACCCATCAGGCCCCAAACAGAAAACATTATCCCGGATAATTTCTTCCAAAGGCTTCAAGGTTGGCACAATTTCACGAGTAAGAATTTGATATTCAAGAACATCAATTTCTTCCTCATGATGGATGCGACGGACTTGACCTTCTCGATTAATTCGAATAGACGAAATGATGTCATCAGGAGAAGGAGGGTTGGTTTGATATGGACCATCCGCAGGGACACCATATGCCAACTCTGTAGAAATCCTAGAAGGGGGGTGAATACGTTTTCCTTTTAAAATCTTAAAAATGTTTCGTATCAAATCACCGATCAAGTGTGATATAATATGGAAAAGAATTGATTTTGAATCACAAATTCGATGAACATTTGACCTTCGTCGAAATAGTTTAATTGATATTGACTATAAAACTCAAGTCATGAAATAAGGACACAATTGTCATATTTCAAGAAGACACTCAAACTCAACAAAATGAAACAAAGACCGAACATAGTTTAGATCCGCAAAGTTTTCAAAAACCACACCGACCCTCATGAATGTAGCGACTTTCAAGGTTTCTTAGTTTTTTCTTTTATAGGTGAACGGTATTCATGTGATATCTATGGAATATATTGTCTTGTATTTTTGTTATCTTCGGATGATTTGCGAGGCATGATTTCCTAGAGAAAAAAATGAAGTCACATTTTATTACCTTTTACTTGTAATATGTTCATGTACCACCAAAATTTTCGAAGTGTGTGCCTAAATTTAGACGTAATGATTATCACGAAACAAAAATATAAAATCCAAAGGAGTTAATCCAAATGCTCCCTTAGTTTTTATTTTTTCTCACCAAAACATGTCAAAAAATAATATGAATTATGTCCATCAACCTTTGTTCATGAGATCAATAACATGTGTTGAGAAAATGTTTTTTGGTCTGTTATTCAAACAAAATAAAAAAAATAACAATGCTCATAACACCAATTTTAATTTGGTTCCTAACTGAGTGATCTGTAAAATAAAATAAGGGTTTTGGGTTTGAAAAATTAATTTTTTGACAAACCCTCACTAACATATGCAAATCCTACATTGTCCTACTGGGAAGCAATATTAGTTTATAAGCATAGTAACCTAGTATCCTAATTGTACAAAAATGAAAGAAAAATGAAAATTCCATAAATTTCAATTTCTCTGTTGTTCATCATGCAAACCCTAGGCTCAAATTGAAAGAAATTATAGAAAATGACTTACAAATTAATGATGTTGATGACGTAATGAAGATTGAAGGTGTTGATTATTTTATCTTCAATTAGTGTTTTAAGGTAATTTTTTTTTTATGGATTTTTGAGTTTTTGGGTTGTTTTTAAAAGAAAGTCGTAGTTCCGTCGCTGCAAAGAGGAGAAAGGGGTGTTTGTTGTATGTGTTTTTTGAAATTTTTTTTAAAACTAAGTTGGAAGATATGATTTTCTGTTAGCTGGTCCCAATTGTCAGGCAGTCTTCTAAATATATATGAGGCCACCGCGGATAAAAATGAGGGCCGCCCTCAGCAAGGGATTTTAGACTTAGTTTTGAAGAATTTTTTTACAAAGAAGAGCGATGTTTTAATTTGCATTTCGTGAATTAAAAATGCTCAAAAGAGAACTTTGGATGAAGTAATAAGTATGTCCCACGACACTACAAGAATGGAACATGGACTAGAATCGAAACTAGAAGAACGAGAAAGCGGACGTCATTAGATTTATGGGAATTTGTTCCATCATTCCTAAACCAAGACGTAGATAGTTAAACGATTTACGTTTAAAGGGTTTAGTAAGGATGTCGGCAATATTATCGACAGACGTCACTTTTTCGATGAGATATTCCATTCTGGACATTATCACTAAGAAAGGTGGTGAACTGTATTTACAATGTGTATTAGTACGAGAATTGTTGCAACCGGGGTTTTGCTAAGGTCAATCGCACCTTTTGTTGATGCATCATGATTAAACAGTTGTCGATCTTATGTCGTAGTCGATAGAGAGCTTGTTTCTAAAATTTCCATAGTCTCTGGTTTGACCAGATGCCTTTTTCCCAGGCGCTTTAAGATATAAAAAAAAAAAAAAATAAAAAAAAAACTAACACCAGTAAATTCCGCTTTGGTGTGAGTGGATATAGCAAGAGCGTTGATTTCATTTTCTTCATTCTTTTTTGGAACCAAAGATGTCAAAAACAACATCCCCACGAATGTAACAACAAAACCAGCTAAGAGCTCTTTCAGTCCACATAATCTCCCGCATGAAATTATAGTCAGCATATACTACTGATTCTATATTGTTTTATGTAAATTTTGGTCCCGCTTTAGGTACCATAATCCATAGTGCTATAGTGCCTTTAATGTATCGTAAGATGTCGATAACGCATTAAAAAACCGCATCAAGGTCAGCAGTGTAATAGGGAGCCACCTCTTGGAAATGCGGGCACAATGGCAGACCACTAAACTATGATATATCGGGGCCTACTTGCCGTTAGGTAAAATAAACTACCTATCCATGGCCTCATACTTGGAACAATCTACCAACTCACACTCTTCGTATTTATATTTGGAGTTATTATGAATCCACAGATGACATGGGGGTTCAATTGGTTTTAGATTCTTCTAAGCCAAATTTCTTAAGCATTTATTGTAATATATTTAGATTACATTAAAAGAAAATACCCAACTTTCAATTTGTTTATATTTGTAGTCCAAGGAAGAAGTTTAAGTTCACCCCATCAAATGCACAACTCGAACATCCCGTCATGCCATGATATTTAATATTTTTGGTTTTTTCAACTGTTTTATATCAAAATCATGTAAACTAAGATTTAAGCTAATGATTTACTATATTAAGCATTAAACATTTATTATAAGCAATAATAAGCTAAACTAAACTATTATAAGCTAACTATAAGCAAAAATAAGCTAAAGAACAATATAAAGCTATAAAAAGGAAAATAAGATCTTACAAAGGCCTTTGCACAAAACAAGGCTATTAATGCTTTTAAAAGCTTATCTACAAGCTCCAGCTTATCTACGATAAGCTGGTAAGGTCTTGGAAGTCCATCCAAATCTGGATTCCCTTCCAAATAAGCTGTGGTATATTTGAGGGTGATTTATTGAATTATCAAACTCAGTTAAGCTTTTGTAAGCTTAAGTGAGAGTAAACAAGCTTAGTGTAGTTTGAGTAGCTTAAAAGAGCTTAAGAGGAGCTTATTATACTTTTTAAACCATAATTGCTAAACATAAGAAATTGAATTTAACAAAACATTAAGGTAAAAACTAAATTTTATTAAAACTTAGGTTGTTTACAATACTTTGGAAAGAAATTACATTAAATTTAAATGACATAAGCTAAAAATGAATAAACTAAACCTATATTAAACTACTACTACCCTAGATGATCCCGTGATTGTGAGTTGAGGCTTCCTTTTATAGGCAAGAGGAGATGCTTCTAGGTCTTTAGTGTGCTAGTTGTGTGAGAGAGTTGAGTAGCTTTCATCCTAGCCCTCCATCAGCCCTTGTGTTTTTTTAAATTGATCTTGACCCTTGATTTGTTGCCAAGTTGACATTCTCCAATCATTGGCACGGATTGCCAAGCGCTGTCAGTCATTTGACATCATTGCGTGCGTCACTAATCGCTTCTTTTCTCGATTTTCTTTTCTTTATTTGTTTGACTGAGGGTTTGACTTTGGGCTCGGTTTAATATCAAAAGGGTATTGGGCCATTGGTATTGGGCTTTTGGTTTTTATATTTTTACTTAACAACCGTTAGTCCGTTTAGTATAAAGGACTAACAAAGGACTAACGGTGTAATTAGATTTAGGACTTAAGGTGAAAAAGGTTTAACATTTAAGGTCCTTTTAGTAATTTCAAAGGTTTTTCTTCACATGAGTTGACCAAGGTTGACCATGATTGACTTTTGTTGACTCTTGCTAATAAATACCCGGCTCTTGTGTACTCTTTCCGTTCTCATGTTCGTTTTTGTCCGGTTTTTGGCTCTTTTCATGTGATTCTTGTAATATCTGTGCCTACATATCACAAAAGACAAAATACACAATATACAAGCATAATTTGCATTATTTTATCTTTTTAGGATTATTTTTGGTACAAAATGGATATGTGATTTCTCACATATCAATTCTCTATGATCTATTCTATAAATAACTAATACTTATCACGTAAGTAATCTTGATCTCCAAACAATCTTTATCATTTCTTTTGTCTTTATCCTTTCTCTGACAGTAGAAACTCTTTCAGCAGTCTTAATCTTTAAGCAGCAGTGACTTATACACCAGCAACATTAACTGTGTATAAGTAGTAGGAACTACTTAGAATATTTTCTTTAATCTTCACCAGCAGTACTAACTTTATACTAACAGTAGTAAATGTGAACTAGCAGTACTAATATATATACTAACAGTAGTAACTGTGAACTAGCAGTACTAACTTTATACTAGCAGCACTAACAACTTAGCATATTTTTTCATTAAAGTTAATGAACAACACTAACTTTAGCTTAGCAGCAGTAACACAAACCTTAGCAGCAATAACTTTAAAAAGGCTTTTAATCCCAATAATCCTCTCTTAAACTTGATATTCTTCTTTAAAAATCTTAAGTTTCTTCATTGAAAGCTTCATTAATCACTAGGAGGATGCTTCCAAACACTTCATTCAGGTACATAGCCTTCCTTAAGCTGTTTCTTGACCAATCTAAGAAGCTCAAATGCCATTTCACACTCATAATCAACTTAAAGCTTCACATCATTGAGCATCTGATGTAGTGTATGATTTGTAAGTGGATAGATCTTCTCAACCTACAGATAAAATGGTATGGACTGCACTGTTACACAATGAACTCTACAAGAATCATAAAGCTTCTAGTTCAGCACTTTAACTAAACCTTGTTGATTCTTTCATAAATTATCTTCAACATGATGTTCAAACATGGTCTTCTAATGATGAAGTAACAAATTATCCATGTAATTCACTGGCTCTGTCTTCTTTAATCTAGCTTTGACTATACTCCAAAGAACTTCCAAGTCTTCTCTGTCAAAGTTTTTACGCATCTTTCTAAAAGTTAAATACATTTGAGTCTTACCATCTGCTCTGATAATTTAGAAATATCTTTTCTTCCCTTTTTGGTAGATCTTGTAGTCAACAATGGTTGAAGATTTGATAGATAAAGGTGTAGCATCAATAGTTACATCATCTCCATCATCTGGAACTATTTCCAAACGTTGCTTAAGCTCTTCAGACTCTTTGTCTTCTTCCACTTTCTGCTTCTTAGAACTTTCTTATTCTAGCTCTTCTCATGCTCTCTTTGAACTGCTCTCTTGTGCTATCTCTGCTTCAGCTTTCTTTGAATTCTCTTCCAGCTCTGTTTCTGCCTTCTTGGAAATCTCTTCTACCAACTCAGTTCTGTAGTCAACAAAGGTATTCACCCTTTTTATTTCTTTGTCAAACAATTCTTAAATATTGGCAAAGGACTTGTTCTTCAAACTTTTGTGCTTCCATCCTTCCATGTTTTTCAGATAAGTACACATGATACTCCTTTGTTGAGCTCTTGTTGGTGGTCTGTTCCTCTTTTCTTCTGCTCTCTTAGCTGCAAAATGTTTTCTTCTTTGTTCTAAGAATTGTACAAATAATCTTGCCTTTTCTTCATCAGTCAATTCATCTTGCTCTTAAGATTGCAGTCTTTGCGCCAATTGATAATCAGCATCAATTTTAGCCTGAACATCATCCCAAGCTATGTTGGCTTCTTTAACTTGTTGAGCTTTTTCTCTGGCAAGCCTTTCTTCTTCTTCTTTAGCTTGTAGCTTGAAGGCAAGTTCTTCATCAAGCCTGAGTAGTTCTTTCTTAGACATTTTTCTTCACAGGTTCTGGTTTAACCATTTTGCCTTTACCCTTATCCTGAACCTTGACCTGTGATGGTTGTTGTGAATAGACTGTAGGTGTAGGTGTTCATGAATAACAATCCCTTTAGCTCTGGGTCTTGTGCTAACAGCTGTAATTGTTGTAGCATCAGTTGTTGTTGTAAGTGTTGGTGTTGTTGTTTTACCCTGCTCTGGTTCTTGTATCACAACCTTATCAACCTTGGGTTTTGCACTCTTTAACTCTGCCAGTGCTTGAGCCAAAGTCATTTCAACATCAGTTATTGCAGTTGTTGTAGTTGTAGTTGTAGCAGCACTAACTGGAATTGTAACAGCAGTAACTTCTTCAACCACACTTCTTGTTTCCTCAGCAGTTTTAACTACATCTACACTTTCAACAATCACCTCATCACCATCTAAGTTATTAACACCAAACATATCTTCATCAGTTTGAACATTAACCAAGTAAATGTCTTCATTAGCATCAATATCAGCTATCCTCTCCTGTTTGGATGCATCCTCTTCACCCAAACCTCTATCTTCAGAGGATTCTACCCTTCTTGATCAACCAACTCTGTATAATCTTTTAAGTCCATGAGTTCTGATGACATCAAATAACGTCTTTTTTATAGCATCATTTATCTCATGTAAATAACCCATTTTGTATGATTATTGCAAGGAATTGTTACTTAATCATTTGTATTTAAGAATTGCAGTAATTATAGAGTACTTGGTGAAGATTAGCTAAAAGGCACGCATTTTGGAGCATAAACGAAGAGTTCGAGAAAGTCTACTGATCTCACAGCAAATACGCCGTATTATTCTAGACCTATACGACGTATCCAAGACTTTGACGAATCAAAAGACCATTGCCTGACTTTGATGAATACGCTGTATCCATGTCAATGATACGCCGTATGTAATACTTTGGTCAACAATGAAGAACAAGCTAGATTTACCCAATACGCCGTATCCATCAAGAAGATACGGCGTATCCGTGCCTACACTTCACCAGATACCACGAAGGATTTAAGTCTAATAAGTCGTATCCAGGAACATCAATACATCGTATTCAAGATTTATTATACACGAAGCTTCTAGAAGATATCAAACGTGGTCCTTACTCCAAGAAAGCCTAATACGTCGTATCCCACATTAATGGATACGGCGTATCGAACCGACTATCAGACCCTATATATAGACGAACCAAAACTCAGTTTTAGGATGCAAGTGAATCCCTAAACCACCAAGTCGACAAAGAGACGATCAAAAGAGCCTAGAAGGTCAGAAAAGAGCCTCAAGATCATAGGAAAACTCTTGTAATCTTTGCACAACCGAATACGCGTTCGATCGAGGTTTCTTTACTTTAATCGTTCATATATCAAACCATGTGTATTTTTACAATGACTATCGGCTGATACCTTTAGGTATCAGCCATGTTTATGAAGATCTAATGTTTGGTTTGTTTATCTTGATTGCTTAATTTATCGTTGATTGTTGTTTATGTTTATCAATTTATATTCGTTTATGTGCTTAAGTATGCAACCTATCATTTAACTGGGTTTAGTCTTACATATTTAATGCGCTGCAACTTTGGTGTTGTTTGGGCGTAGGCTAAGAGTCCGGGATAGCTCTCCATATAGCAATTTATATATCTAGAATCATAGGATCACAAATATTGACCTATCTTTGCCTTTAGATTAGTGAGCTTAGTTGAGCCATAAGGTGACCTTGGTATCAACGAGTACGTTCTTATTCCATTGGTAAGGACTCGGACAGTGGACTACTAGTATATAAATCGCCGTTAAACAGTAAGTGGGTAAAGTCTCGATGAGCTAGGGTTTAGTAAGAGCACCATTACTTAGATCCTAAGATAGATTATAATCAACATAAGGATGCTTTATGCGGATGCGCCTAATTGTGACAGAATTAGCGTGTCCAGGGCTTAGGAAGAAGTACCGCATAATTCTAGGAAGACAAGACAATCATTGCACTAATAAACAAACCTGCGTTTTATCGGATTATTCATGGTTGATACGTTTTTCTTACATTAGTTCTTGACCGCTTCTCTATCGTTTTCTTGTTTTCTTGTCTTCTTGTGTGTGTTTATTGCTTTACTTGTCATCACAACCTTAGGTTAGATACACAAAACTGTGCCAGTCTCTCAGGCTGAAACCCTCCTTTTTGCATTAGTTTTAGGTTTAACTTAGATAACTAAAATACCAATAGAATTAGAAATTAATGCTCTCGCTCTTAGTGATCAACACCCTACTTACCACAAAACTTCATCTGACTGGGTACACTGCCCGTTAAAGTGTTGTTTTTAGGTATAGTCGGCATAAAATAAATAGTATAACTTGATACATAAATAACACCTACACAACGACACATCAAATTTTTGGCGCCGTTGCTAGGGAGTGAAGTTGTTTAACTTTTTTTTTATTAGTATTTTTAGTTTAGTGTAGTTAGATTAGTTTGCATATATGTGTGTTTGTTTTGTATGTTTGTTTTCCGCATTGTATATTTTTGCATATTGTGTGTTTTCTGCATTATTCAAAATACGCTGTAAAAATTTTTCAAACCAATATGGCGTATTTAATTTATTGGATACGGCGTATAAATTTTTTTCAAACCAATACAGCGTATTCGACTCTATCATCAATACGACATATTCAGCCCACTGTATACGACATATTAAGCTATTTGACAGTTTTCTTTCCTAGCAATTTTATTACAGGTTAAAATGGACAACCCCAAGATTACTATTGAGGAGTATATCAGGCTTGAGGAAGAAAAAGCTCGTAGGCATGGTAAGGTGTTTAACTGGGAAACTGCTAAGTATGGTAAGATCTGGGATGATGAAGACGTTCATGACCTCAGATCTGTTGAAACCGAATTCCCAGCCATAGTCTTTGAAAATGCGTTTACATTTGAAGTAACGCACTCATGTGAACCTACGGTAAGTTCTCTTAACGATGAAATTAACTTTAAAATATCGTTTGACGAATCCGATGATGAAGATTACACGATAATTTTCGATAAAAATTCGTTTTCTCATAAAATAATTTCTTCCAATGATTTGAAAACGGGTTCGAAAAATGATAATGAAAAAGTTAATATGCCTTCACTTCCATCACCCGAGCCTACGGTTAGTTCTTTTGATGATTTAGACTTCTTTAATGTTCTTGAGAATGAATTTCCAGCCATTGTTTACAATGATGCTCAAACGTCTAAATTGGATGATTTAGACTACTTTAAAGATTTCAAGAATGAATTTCCAGCCATTGTTTACAATGATGCTCAAACGTCTAAATTAGATTTCTCAACTAAACCTGTTTTAAATCCTCAACATATCGATGAATTTGATTTGAAAAGTGAAACATCATTGTCCGAATGTGATGAGAACTAAAAATCTTCAAAAAACAAAAAAAAAAAATACACAAAAAAAACATAATTAAAACGGCTGGAGCCGTTATATTTTTTTTTTTTTTAAAAAAATTTGTTAAAACCGGTTTAAAAGGTTTTTTATAAACGGCTAACGTTTGCTGTTATTTTGAACGGTTCTGTTTTTTTAACGGTTTATAACCGGTTTTTTTGTAAAAAATTTATAACGGCTAGTTTGACTTATATTTTAGTCCGTTTTTTTAAACCGGTTAATACAACGGTTTTTTTTTTTTATTAAAAATATTGACGGGTTTAAAAATAAAAAAGTAAAAATTAAAAAAAAATAAAAAAAACCGTGTTTTTTAAAACCGGTTTTTAAATAAAACGGTTAAACCGGTTATTAAACGAGTAAATTATAAAAAAACCGGTCTGGGGAAGAATAAACCGTATAACGGTTTCTAACCGGTTCGGTTATATTTAACCGAACCGGTTAAAAAAAAACCGGTTTTTTAAAAAACCGGTTTCGGTTTTTCGACCGGTTTTTTAAAAAACCGATTTTGAATTTGCATCTCTAATCAGCTATCCTCCCCTATTTAGATGCATCCTCTTCACCTAAACCTTCATCTTCAAATGATTTCACTCTTCTAGATAAACCAACCTTTTAATAAATCTTTATATGCCCATTCAGTTCTTGGCTTATTCCTCTTCTCTAGCTTCTTGACTCTCCTTTTCAAACTTGTAATCTCCATAGCTGGAGTGGTCTTTGTAAGTCTCCAAAGCAAGAACTCTTGATTGTAAAGTTGTACATAATTCCATCAATTCTTGAAGTTCAGACTATCCTTCCACTCTCAACAGTGTGTTTACCTCTTGCGAAGCAGTAGATCATTAGGGAATGTATTAGATTACATTCTAGATCCTCGTCTGTGCAATTGTATCCACCCATTGTATACTTGGCACCTGGGCCCATCTGATACTAGTTCACGGGGAATTGATCATTAAATGTATGCTTGGATGGGTCTTATCGATGTTAACCTTATCCTGCTATGCATCTTTATGCTAGTAGTATAGTAGTGCAGCACTTTCTAATCTTGTCATCTCTCCTTATCTGTCAGCTCATCTGCTACATTATCTGTAGGGACCACTAAACTTAAGGTATCTCAGTGTCCTTTCTCGTGCTTCCTAGGTTTTTGTTTCTTTTTTTAAGGTTGGAGATGTTGATAGGTTGATCTATAATGAGTGTGTGATGGGATCAGTAGGATTTGTTGACCTTCACCCATTTTTCTTGATGTTGTACCACCATTGTTAGAACTGTCATCCAACTCCTTATAGACAGCCTCATCTGCTACATGTTTAGTAGGACCACTAGACTGAGGTATCTGAGTGTCCTTTCTATTTGGCTTCCTAGGTTTTTATTTCTTTTGAGGTAGAGATGTTGATGGTTGAATAAAAGTGGGTGTGTGATGGGGATCAGTGGGATTTTCTAAACCTTCACCTATTTCTGCTTGATCTTGTACCATCATTGTTTAGAATAATGGTGTTTCCCTTCTAGAAAAACCTTTCCTTACCCTTCTCATATTCCAAAATATCTTCTTAGTGTGAGAGGGTGCAATATATATCCTGTTATGAGTAGGCATCCCTTCAAGTTGTTTATCCAAAAAGACTTGTATAAACCTTGGATACATCAAAAATTTACCCACATTATCCAAGTTCTTAACCATACTTTCAAAAATGTATTTTGAAAAGTTAAACTTCTAGTTTGTAGCTAAACAGATAATTGCAGATGCCATAATGCTACTAAACTCATTCCATGTAGTAGTCTTAGAACTTAGGCATTGTAAAATAGTATGAATCAGAAATTTCCATTGTGGAGAAAAGAATGCCTTATAGAAAGTAAGCTTCTGTGAAATTTTCTCATACCCCATCAGTGTAAGCTGTTCAAAGATGGTAGAATTGGGTAGACAATCAACACCTTCAGCATCTTCTAGTTGAAGATCTCTTCCCACAGTTGATTCAATTATGATTATCTTCTTTCCATCCATTAGGGCATGCAACTATACTTCCTCATTGACAGTTTTAGCTTTGACAGTAGACCAGAACTGTTCTATGCACAAAATGTATATAGTGGGATTGATCGTTAGTGCATATCTTATAGGATTTACATTCAGAAAATCCACTATCTACTCAAACCCTTTACTTTCTGCAGGTTTAGACAAAAACGTGACCAAATTGTGAGTATCTGCAAACTTTAGATCCGCCATTTATGTTGGGTTTTGATGATGAATGATAAAATTGAGTTAGGGTTTGTGATTAGAGAGTATATGAGTGAATGAAATCTATTAAATGAGTGATTGAAACCCTTAATGGAAGTATTTATGAAAATACCCTCAACAACATTAACTTTCGCCCAGCAGCAGTAAGTTATGCCTAGCAGCATTAACTTTCACCAGCAGTAGTAAGTTTATGCCTAGCAGCATTAACTTTTACCAGCAGTAGTAAGTTTATGCCTAGCAGCATTAACTTTCACCAGCAGTAGTAAGTTTATGCGTAACAACATTAACTTTTATCAGCAGTATTAAGTTTATGCCTAGCAGCATTAACTTTGAGTCACCAGCATTAACTCCAATTCCATTCCAAACACTCTATCTATTTTTATTCCACACATCTCTCTTTCTATTTTTATTCTCACCAGTTCTCTTAATTCTTTTTCTCACCAAAACTCTCTATCTATTTTCTCTAATAACTAGCTTTTCCATCATCAATCTAACACTTTTCTTTGCTTTTTCTGCAAAATGTTAGTCCAAAAACCAAGAAAACACAATCCATAGCAATTTTTACAACAATCACAATATTAATTATACCTAACAGTATTAAGTATAACTAACAGTAGAAACTCAACAGTATTAAGTATAACTAGCAGCACTAATTATACTTAACAGTAGAAACTTTTAATGACATGAATAACAGTACTAATTCATACAAAACTCTACAAAAATATAAAGAGATAAAAGATTTTAAGGATTTAGCATTCCAATACTAGTAATCAAATATTGAAACCTACTTACATCAAAAGCTTTTGTAAGTAAATCTGCAACATTCTTGTCAGTATGGATATTGACCATTTAAATCAACTTCTTTTCATTGCAATCCCTAATAAAATGATGTCTAATCTCTATATGCTTTGTTTTTGAATGAAAAACAGGATTTTTAATTATGCAAATAGTACTGTTATTGTCAATAAAGATCTTGGTATGCATAAAATTGTACCCATAATTAAGTAGTTGATTTTGAATCTAAAGCACTTGTCCACAACAACTTGAAGCAGCCACATATTCAGCTTTAGTTATGGAATTTGCAACCACTATCTGTTTCTTGCACTGCCATGATATTAATCTACTTCTAAGGAATTGACAACCTCCTGTTGTAGATATAACACCCCGTGTTTTAGGACAATGTATGACGTTAATAAAGTCACCATTTATTTTTAGTATTATACGCGTTTGTTTTTAATGGAAATCGTTACGTTAAATCGCGTAAGC
>BQNB010050817.1:30000-41320 GCA_026074375.1 Tanacetum coccineum | reverse complement strand
TGTGATTCTATCACATACTGAGAATAAGAAATGATATTGCTATCACTAATTATATCAGTCTCTGAATGGTTCACAATATTCGACTGTTTAGAAGACGGCATCGCCTGCACAACTTGATTCATCAAGTTGTTATCCACATTATCAGGATTATGTACCTCAGCGAGAGCATCTGAACCATAATGAGATAAATTTTCCATGAGAGCCACTTTGGCAGTGTTGAGTTCATCACAATCAAAGTCATATGCATCCAAATCATCGGCTTGATAAGCTTCATTGTGAGTAATGACGATCTGTGTGGCTTCACCTTTTGCAATTCCTGGATCTGCTAAAAATGCTAGCTCTTCCTCATGTAGAATTTGACCATTTATTTGAGCTTGAACCAACAACACTTTATCCTTAAACCATGAATCATCTCGTTTCCTTTTCGGTTTAGTGCACTGTTTGGACATGTGTCCTTCCCCCTTGCAGTTGTAACAAATAACAGTCTTTTGTTTCCCAGAATTACTTCCACTCGCTCCTGGAGTGTAGGTCCTTATAGTACCCGCAGCAAAAGAAGTTTGTCTCCCCTGAAATGGTTATAAAGTCACTGTCCCATTAATGGTTTGACGAATTCCTGAGCTGGTTATTGGTAGTAGGATAGCGAGAAGTGACAACAGCAGTCAAGAAAGACATCATGTGATTGATGGCATCAATGGGATCATCACCATTCTAGAACACTGGAACAATTAGACCTGAGTCCAGTTAGGAAAATTCAGGTTGTTGGTTAACAGTGGGAGCATATTCCAATTGAGGAATGGATAATGATAGAGAATAAACGTTGTGGTGAACTGATGATTGTTAATCATTAGATGGATAAGTGATTGAAAGAGGTGTTGTTGATTGATTGTTTGAGTATTGTTGAGATTGATAAGGTAAACTATGCTGTGGAGACTGATATAGTGAAACTTATGGTTTAAATTGAGAGTTTTGGTATGAATTTTGATGAGTTTGATAAGGAGACTAGGTCATCTGATGGGTTACAACCAAAGCAAGCGGATCTGAATTGCGTTTATGCATTAAACGAACCTTATTTGCATGAAATTCATGTTGTCCCAAATAAGCATGAAGCTAATCGATGTTAGTTGTATGCAAATCTCAAACCAGTTTGACATCTGTTACAAATTTTCTCCATTCAGGAGGAAGGGTATTCAAAAACTTTGTGTTTACTTGAAATTGTTCCAGTTTCATGTTGTAAATGTTTATGTCATTTAGTAGCAGTGAAAATCTCAAGTAGAATTCACGAAGTTTTAGTGATCTCCCCCTTCTTATAAGCAACTTATGAAATTCATCATAATGCTTTACACTTCATTTCTTGTTTCATCAATGAAGTCCTTGCCATGAGAAGTTGAATTCTTTCCCAAAGTTCCTTGGCGACTTTATGATGTAACCAATGATAGGACTTAGGTGGTAGGTCCTTCGAGATGATATTAGTTGCATTGATATCACAAATCCGCTTGAACTAAGTGCTTCCGTAGGAGATAACTCAGAATATTTCTTTGGCCTTGTAACTCATGTTTTCAAATTGAAGGCCAAATAGTGGACCACTTTCAACGGATTCAAGGATCATTCATCCATTTTGTCTATTTAGCATGTATAGTTCCATTCTGCTTTTCCAAGAATCGTACATATCCTTTTCCAACATGGGTGGACGATTGTCAGCACCCGAAAGGATAGCTTTGTCAGCAAGAGTCGTCATTGAGAAATGTATATATTAAATGATTACTTGGTTGATCGGACGGTGGTAGAAAGTAATTGTGTTTAATTAAGTTGTCTTTTAAGTGTTTTAATTAATGAAACTACACGGGATTTTACAATTCTTGACAAAACCAGGAAAACAATTGAATGTTTCACGGGATTTTACAAGTCAACAAAATAAACCGTATAATTTTGAAAAATTGAGTTGTTCGGTTTCCCTTAAAGGAAGTTGTTCGGTTCCAATAGAGTTCGGGTTGTTCGGTTCTAACTGAAGTTAGGTTGTTCGGTTTCAACTGTGGTCGAGTTGTTCGGTTTCCACTTAATTAAAGTTGTTCGGTTTCCACTTCAGTTAGGTTGTTCGGTTGTTCGACTTCAGTTGTTCGACTTTAGTTGTTCGACTTTAGTTGTTCGACTTGAGTTGTTCGACTCAGTTGTTTGACTTGAGTTGTTCGACTCAGTTGTTCGACTTGAGTTGTTCGGCTTCAGTTATTCGACTCAGTTGTTCGACTTCTACTATATCGAAACCCAAAAACTTAAAAACACAAAAAGACACCTTTTTGATGATTGTTTTGCAAAAATACTTGTACAACTAGTGTTACTAAACCTATAGGAACAAGAAAAATGAAAACTTTAAGGTTTTTAAGCCGAAAATTTTAAAATCAAGATTTTGCTCTTTATAAGATTTTCGAACACAAAAATGTAACAAAAATGATATTTTTCTTGATTCTAAGCTTGTACACCTATATCATAAAGATACTAGATCAGATTTACCAAGGTAAATAATCCTTTAGTGTACACAATAGCTTTGGAATCAAAAGAAAAGAAAAAATAAAGGACGATTTTGCAAAAACAAACCAACAAGAAAGCTTAAACACAAAAACTAAACACACCACTCCATGGCTATTGATACCAATTGTAGAATACAAGTAATCTTTGTTATGTGAGAAGAAAGAACTAGTGAGAGAAAGTGGAAGGAAGGATGTATTTTCTAGAGAGAGAAAGTAAGAAACATAAAATGCATTAAGTGAAAATGAGAATACAAACCAACCAACACCCTCTCCAAGGCATGGAGAGGGTATTTATACTCCTATGTGGCCGGCCATGGGCCTTAAGAGGCTTTACATGGGCCTTTGGGCCATATTAGATTACATGTCATTAACTTTACTAACTACGGGCTTTGACTAGTTAATTATTAGAAATAACCAAGACTTTTCTTGTTTCTAACACAGTTTTCTATTATTTGGCTCGTACCGCTCTCTTATCTTGTGTTTATTTGCTTTAGTGTGTATTGTGCTTAGAATTGTTGTTTGTCACCATAAACCTGTGCTAGTCTCTTAGGCTGAAAACCCCCCTTTCATTAGATAAACGTATATAGCATAGGTTTAACCAGCAATTAGACTAATCTAGTATAGATAAATACTAATAGGATAATTGGTTAACTCTTACTCTTAGTGTTCGACACCCTACTTACCGCGAAACTACATCTTGACCGGGTACTCTGCCCGTTAAAATGTTATCTTTAGGTTAGTCGGCTAAATATAAATGTAAAACCCTGATAATCATAAATAACACCTATACAATGACACATCAATAAATAAGCTTGTTAAAGAAAATCTTGTTAGAGGTTTGCCTTTAAAACGTTTTGAAAATGACCAAACTTGTGTTGCTTGTATTAAAGGGAAGCAACACTGAGTCTCTTGTAAGTCCAAGGTACTGAATCCTATTACTAAGCCTTTGTTTATGTTGCATATGGACTTGTTTGGTCCAACTTTTGGTAGTAGTTTAATGCATAAGAAGTATTACTTAGTGATCACTGATGATTATAGCAAGTTTACTTGGGTTTTCTTTCTAACAACTAAGGATGAAACTAGTGAAATCCTTAAGAACTTTATCAAAGAAATAGAAACCTAGTAGATAAGAAAGTTAAAATAATCAGATGTGATAATGGGACAGAGTTTAAGAATAAAGTTATGGATGATTTTTGCAAAGAAAAAGGTATTAGGAGGGAATACAGTGTAGCTAGGACTCCTCAGCAGAATGGTGTGGCTGAGAGGAGGAATAGGACATTGATTGAGGCTGCTAGAACTATGTTAGCTGACTCTAAGTTACCCACCACATTTTGGGCAAAAGCAGTTAGTACTGCTTGCTATGTTCAAAATAGGGTCCTTATAGTCAAGCCTCATAACAAGACACCTTATGAACTTTTTAGAGGTTTTAAACCAGCTCTAAGCTTTATGAAACCATTTGGATGTCATGTTACAATTCTTAATACCTTAGACAGTTTAGGCAAGTTTGATGGAAAAAGTGATGAAGGTTTCTTTGTTGGATATTCCTTGAGTAGTAAAGCTTTTAGGGTATACAACGCTAGAACCAGGAAGGTAGAAGAAAACTTGCATGTTGGGTTCTTAGAGAATATGCCTATGATAGAAGGTAATGGTCCAAAGTGGTTGTTTGATATTGATTCTCTAACCTAATCTATGAATTATGTACCAGTCGATACAGGTATAAGTTCTAATGATTCTGCAGGTACACAAGGAGAACTTAATGCAGGAACATGTACAGGGAATGAAGGAACCAGTCAAGAGTGCATTGTGATGCCAATTTGGAAAGATACTACATACTTTGATTCACCTTCAAAGGATGTTAGTAATGATGAACCAAAATCTGCTTCTGATGATCAAGAGCAAGCTAAAGGTGGTCCAAATGATAAGAATAATGATCAAGACAAGTCTGTACATGATAGCAGTCCTAAGGAAGATAATACTACTAAACCACAAGTTAATACTGCTAGTCCTAGACTTAATATTGGTAGTTTTAAACTTAATACTGTTGATTCATCAGTTAATACTGCTAGCTCTAAAGATAAATCAGGAGCCAATCCTACACTTGAAGCCACTCATCTTGAGTACTTCAATGATGAAGATGAACCAAAAGTTGATATGGGGAACATTCTTAGCTCCTATACAGTTCCTACCACTCTAAATACAAGAATTCATAAAGATCACCCTATTAAAAATGTGATTGGTGATGTGAAGTCATCTATTCAGACAAGAAGAATGTCAAATCCTACTTCTGAACAAGGATTCATTAGTGTTGTTTAAAAAGGGAAGACTCATGAAGACCTTCATACTTGTCTTTTTGCTTGTTTCCTATCACAGGAAGAACCAAACAGAGTCACCAAAGCAATCAATGATCCAGCATGGGTAGAAGCAATGCAGGAGGAGCTTCTACAGTTTAAACTTCAAAAGGATTAGATTCTTGTGGATTTGCCTAAAGGTAAAAGACCCATTGGTACCAAATGGATCTTTAGGAACAAGAAAGATGAAAGAGCCATAGTAATTAGGAACAAAGCAAGGCTTGTTGCCCAAGGATATACTCAAGAAGAAGGCATAGATTATGATGATGTTTTTGCCCCAGTAGCAAGAATTGAGGCAATAAGATTGTTCTTAGCCTATGCTTCCTTTATGGGATTCATGGTCTATCAAATGGATGTGAAAAGTGCTTTCCTTTATGGTCAGATAGAGGAGGAGGTTTATGCGTGTCAGCCTCCAGGATTTGAAGATCCTGACTATCCAGAAAAAGTCTACAAGGTGGTAAAAGCACTTTATGGTTTGCATCAAGCACCAAGAGCATAGTATGAGACCTTGGCCAACTATCTATTGGCCAATGGGTTTCAAAGAGGAAAGATTGATCAGACATTGTTCATCAAGAGGCAAAAAGGAGAAATTTTTCTTGTACAAGTCTATGTAGATGACATAATTTTTGGCTCTACAAACAAGGAGTTATGTACTGGATTTGAGAAGCTTATGAAGGAAAAGTTTCAGATGAGTTCTATGGGAGAACTTACTTTCTTTCTAGGACTACAAGTACAGTAAAAGAAAGATGGAATATTTATCAGCCAGGATAAATATGTAGATAAGATTTTGAAGAAATTCAACTACACTGATGTGAAGTTTGCTTCTACACCAATTGATTTGGAAAAGCCTTTAGTCAAAGATGGTGATGCAGATGATGTTGATGTACATCTCTATAGATCTATGATTGGGTCCTTAATGTATCTTACAGCATCTAGACCATATATCATGTTTTCAGTATGTGCATGTGCCAGATTTCAAGTTACTCCAAAGACATCACATCTCATAGCTGTAAAGAGAATCTTTAAATACTTAAAAGGCAAACCAACATTAGGCCTTTGGTATTCTAGAGATTCTCCATTTGAACTAGTTGCTTATACTGATAGTGACTATGCTGGAGCAACTCAAGATTGAAAGTCAACAACTGGAGGTTGTCAGTTTTTAGGAAACAGGTTGATATCTTGGCAGTGCAAGAAGCAAACTGTGGTTGCCACCTTTATAACTGAAGCTGAATATGTGGCTGCTGCTAGCTGCTGTAGACAAGTACTCTGGATTTAAAATCAATTGCTTGATCATGGGTATAATTTCATGAATACTATGATTCACATTAACAATAACAGTACTATCTGCATTATTGAAAATCCTGTTCAACACTCTAAAACAAAACATATAGAGATTAGCATCATTTTATAAGAGATTGCAACACTAAGAAGTTAATTCAAATGGTTAAGATTGATACTGGATATAATGTTATAGATCTTCTTACAAAAGGTTTTAATGCTGGAAGGTTTCAGTACTTGGTCTCAAGTATTAGAATGATTAATCCTTAATGTTTAAATCTCTTCATGTCTTTGTAAAGTTGTGTAAAAGATTAGTACTGTTAGTTGTATCCATTAGTACTGCTAAGTATAATTAGTACTGCTAGTTATACTTAATACTGTTTGTTAAAACTGTTAGTCATAATTAATACTGCTAAACAAGAAAATAATTTGGATTGTGTTTTTCTTGGTCTTGGACTAACACCTGTAGGATAAGCAAAGAAGTATGATTGAATGTGATGATACCAATTGTGGAGTTTGCTAGAAAAAACACTGTTGATTGCTAACCTCTGATGCATTGCTTAAGGGGAGCCAAATTGTGCTCATATGCAGTCAAGAATGAATGGAAGGATATGTAATATCAGACAATAAGGTGTCAAACAATTTGGAAAGTCAAACGAGGTCGAGATACTAAGGTACCTCAGTTTGGTGGTCCCCCTAAAAGATTGGTGATGAGGCTATCCATAAGGAGTGGGGTGACAGAATGAAAAGGACTGCCACTACTGCTTCTAGCTTTGAAGCAGAGCAGGACAGTGGTAAAATAAAATAAGACCCAATTCATGGCAACACTAAATGAGCTAAGTCCTTAGGGAACTGGTTCAGGTAGTGGTCCTAGGTGCCACTTTACCATATTGGGGATGTAGATGCTCAAACCAGGTTTGAGGCTGCATCTAAAAGTCCAATGACCCACCTCTCTCAAGAGGTCATACACTTGGAAGTAGGTAGAAAAGCATGAAACTTATGGAATTGATGGTTTTTGTACAAAACTGTGTGAATTTGTGAGAAAAAGAATAGAGAGAATTAGTGAGATGAAAAATAGAAAGAGAGATGTGTGATAAAAACATAAATGAGTATATTGGTGAGCAAAAGAATTGAGAGATTTTTGTGAGCATAAAAACAGATAGAGAGATTATGAGATTCAAGATTTGATGATGGACATGATTTTTTAGACGACAAGGAAGTTAATACTGGTGTCTCAAAGTTAGTACTGCTAGGCATGAGTTAGTACTACTAGGCATCTCTTAGTACTGCTAGCCATGAGTTAGTACTGCCGGGCTTAAAGTTAGTACTGTTAGGCTAAACTTAGTACTGCTAGATGACCGTTAGTACTGTTTGAGCCATAATAGAATTTTATCAATCAAAGAGTCGTTGAGATATTTCCGCCAACAACCTAGCTTATAGGGTTTGACTAATTGAAGAATTCTTGATCTTTCTATATATTTACAAGATTTCTTCAAGATAAGTACAAATCTTTTCAGTTGGTCCAATTACAAAAACTATAAACTCATTCTTATCACAATTAACTCTACCAAAAACACATACTCTCATTCACAAACATATCCCAGAACCTTAATTAACTTTTTCATCATTAAATGGTAAATTTGGAGTTTAGCGACAAGCATAACATGGTGGTCTATCTAGAGAAGTCTAAAGGAAGTGAAGGATCTCATAAGATCATTGATTTTCTAAATGCTAGTCATATCAAGTATGCTCTCATAAAGAATTCAACAATATATGTCTCTTTTATCAAACAGTTTTGGAGGACAGCTATTGCTAATACAAGAACTGATGGAGAGGTAGAGCTCACTGCTATAATTAATGGACATGTAAAGATTGTTACTGAGGCCTCTCTAAGAAGACATATGAAGTTGGAGGACAATGATGGTATTACTTCTCTACCCAACTCAGTGATCTTTGAGCAACTTGCTCTCATGGGGTATCATACTAATTCTGATAAGCTTACCTTTCAAAAGGGTAATTTTTCTCCTCAGTGAAGGTTTCTCATTCATACTATTCTTCATTGCTTAAGCCTTAATAAAACTGCTTGGGAGCAGTTTAGTAGTAACATAGCTACTGCTATCATAAGTCTAGCAACAAACAGGACTTTTAATTTTTCAAAAATGGTTTTTGATGCCATGGTAAAGAATGTAGAAAGCCCACATAAGTTCTTGATGTATCCTAGATTTATTCAAATCTGCTTAGATATGCAAAAGAAACACCTTTAACCTCACACCAGAACCTATGTTGCTTACTCTCTTAAGAACAAAGTCTTTAGCAACATGAAAAGGGCTTCCAGGGGTTATTCAGGGGTAGAAGTGCCTTTATTTTCTACTATGCTCAATGCACCTACAACCTCACCATCTAAGATCACATCTTCACCATCCCTATCACCTAAACCATCACCATTACCTCAACATACACCAACTAGTGCTCCATTAACTTCTTAACCACAACACTCTCAACCTTCACCTAATGTAGAGGAGCCTGCTCTAATGCCCTATGATTCACCTCTCCACAGTGTTCACTCACTTTGATGTGATGAGGGTAGTATGCAACATACTGAATTAATGGAATTGGTTACTAAATTGACAGACAGGATTGAAGTTTTGGAGAAGGACTTGCAGCAGACTAAGAAAACTTATAGTACTGCTTTCACAAAGTTGATTTTTAGAGTGAAGAAGCTGGAGAAGCAAGTTAAGTCTGGCAAAGCAATGAAAATGGTTATGATTGTACTCTCAGAAGATGAAGAAGCTGTAGAGGATTCTTCCAAACAGGGGAAGAAGATAGCCCAGATTGATGAAGATCCAAACATCTCTTTAATGCAAGATGAAGGAACTTTATGGTTTCAAGAGGATGAAGAAGTTCATGAGAAGACTAGTGCTAATACAGAAGTACTCCTAGAGGAAGAAACTCCAACTAAACCAGCGGAAGATGTTGGAAGTGGTAGAAAAGGTGAAAAAGAGGTTAATACTGCTGATGTACCAGTTAGTACTGATGGTGCTGAAGTTAGTACTGCCAGTATTGATGTTAGTACTGCTGCTACAGCACTTGTGTATATAAGGAGGAGTGCTGAGACGAAGAAGGATAAAGGAAAAGCAATAATGATAGAATATGAACCTCCAAAGAAAATCAACAAAAAAGATCAAGTTCAAATCAGTCTTGATCATGAATTAGCTCAGAGGTTTCATGAATAAGAACAGGCAAGATTTGATGCTGAGCAAGAACTAATCAGGTTACAACAGGAACAACAAGAGATATCTGATTTTGAAACGGCATTGGAATTGGAAAAGCAGCTGGATAAAAGAGAAGTTGTTTCTAAAGCACAGGAGATTGATTGGAATGATCCAAGTGTGTTAAGGTATCATGCTCTTAAGAATAAACCAGTCTTTTTTACTCAAGCAAGGAAAAACATGATTACATTCTTAAAGAATCAGGGAGGTTACAAGCTAAGTGACTACAAGAAGATGAGCTATGATGATATCAGGCCTATCTTTAAGAAGGTATGGGATCAAGTTCAATCTTTTGTTCCCATGGATACAGAGGATAAGGAAAAAGGTAAGGAAAAGAAGTCTGGAGAAAGTAAAAAAGAACTAGCTAAGAAACAAGTTGAAGAAGAAATAGTTCAGCAAGAAGATATTGTAGCTGAACAAGTTGAGTTGGAAAGCTCTAAGAAAGTTAGAGGAAGTAGGAGGAAAACACTTTCAAGGAAAAGAGCAGGAGAAAAGAAAAGTGCAGACAGTGTTAAGAGACAGAAGTTACAAGAGGCAGAAGTGTATGAGAAAGAGAAGGAAGAATTTAGATTAAGTCTAAAGTTAATTCCTATTGATGACAGTGAAGTGAATTATGAGCCACTCTCTAGAAAATTTCCTATTGTGGATTGGTCATGATTTAATGCTTTGGGGAGACCTTAGGATGATATTTGATTCAAATAAAGAAGATGAAGTATGGATGAATCAATAGGATTAGAAATTGATGAAATGGAAATTAAATGAAAGTTGTGGAATTCATACTCTGTCTATGTGGAGTACACCTATTGAGATAAATATGCTAGTAGAAAAGAAGTACCCTCTGACAAAGGATATATTGAAGAATATGCTAAGGTTGTAGTTAGAAGCTGAAGAAGAAAGTACTATGGCACTTGAGCTCATCAAGTTCATCAAATCATTACTTGAAGAAGAGTAAAGTGTTTGAAAGAATCCTCAGTAGAAGAAGACTGGAAGATTTAGAAGAAACTTGGGATTTGAGGATAAATCACAAGTTTAGGGGAGGATTGTTGGGAATAAATCTTCACAAGAGATTAGTACTGCTCAGAATATAACTAACAGTACTAACCTAGTTAGTACTGCTAGTACTAAACTTAGTACTGCTAGTGTTAGTTTGTACTGCCAGAAGAAAAGTTAATACTGCTGAAGACTTAAGACTGCCAGAAGAAGATTACTTGAAGATAAAGACGTGTGAGAAGATATATATGGATGTAATCTTAGTGTATATATTATAAAGTTAGGAAGATATGTATATGTTTAAGTTTGTAGAAGATATTCTAAGATTTGTAGTTATCTTGTAAAGGGCTCCTTGGTGTATAAAAGGAGGTCCTAGGTTAATACTTTCATATACTTTTGAGATCGTTTTTGCATGCTTCAAGGTTGTAAACCCTAGTACTAGTTAAGAGTAATCGTATTATTAATCTAATAATATTGAAGCTTTCTGGTTATATTCATTGTTCATTCTACTGCATTACAAGTTTACTGTTGCATTGATATTACTTCTAGAGTATTAAGGTGTAGATTCCGCATACACTTTAATATACACACAAAAGTTTCTACTATTGTTATTTTGGATTTATCCAAGGTAACATACTCTTTACAAGCTAAAGAATCGATCAAGATATGGGATCAACAATATCTCTTAGGAGGATGCAAATCTAAAGCTGTTGAGAAGTTTACCATCAGCTTGGAACAATACTGCTTTAATCATGAGAAACAAGTCTAATCTAGACACGCTAAGTATGGATGATTTGTACAACAATTTTAAGGTGTATGAAGCTAAGATTAAAGGCCAATCAAGCTCAAGCTCAAACTCTCAGAATGTGACTTTTGTATCTTCAGAAAACATTAGCAGTACTAATGAAGCTGT